>CANYBF011046738.1:0-10353 GCA_948192965.1 Dalechampia spathulata | reverse complement strand
TAACTGTTTTTAGTAAAATATAGATATGATTAATAATTGGAATCTGGTTAAGTTATAATATTAAATTAGCAATACTAAGATGATGATAGTTTTGTAAATCAATAGTAACATATTAACTATTAAGTTATTAAGTAATTAATTGATAACAAAATTTGAATTTAAACAAGAATATGATGATTCTTTGATAAATTATGATAGAGATTAATAATGACAGAATCTTAAGATATCACTAGATTTATTTTGTATTAGAACATAATTTTAAAAGAGGTATACTGAATAAGTTATTATTGATTGATAATATCAATTATGTTAATTAAATAAGGATAAGATAAAGACATAATTAAATATGATATTACTGTTTTAATTAATTGATTGAGAAATAATTTAAAAGAAGGTTTTATGTTATTAAAAAGGTTTAAAAAGTGCAATTTCAATGATATGATGATTAATTTAGAAAACAAATTTAAAAAGTTAATGCAATTATGAATAGTAACATAATTACTTATATAATGCTATGATGTGATAAATGAATGACATTGACATGTGATTGATTAGTACAATGGTGAATACTTATAAGAATGATTAATGATGCAATAAAATATATTAATAAAAGATGGACATTGCATTATGATTAGGTAAATCAGTGGATAATCTTTACGTGCCAATAAAGGAATTAAACAAAGGAAAGGACATTCCATGTTTGTGTTAGTTTAATTGGAAGCTCCAAATCATTTAATGGTCAAAAGGGTGTTGGTATGCTAATGCAATAGCATTACATAATTAATTATGATATGTTATTAATTATTCATTAATCATATCATATACATAATGCATTAAGCATAAACATGGCACAACATGACATGAAGAAATAAGGAAGGAGGAAAATCAACAAATATAAGAAAAATGTTAAATGAGATATACCAAGAATATGATATATTTCCTACGAGAATTAAATGAAAATGAAAATGATATGGAAAGCAACAAAATAAAAGATAAATATAATAAATGAGAAATAGGTTCTGGTTTATTGAACCATAAGTAAGTTATGATATGAAAGACCTAGTACATGCGCATATAAATGAAATGGCCAAATGTTTTAAGTATAGATATGAGAGAGAAGACCTAACATAAATGCATTCTCATAAAAATACATTGTTCATGAATAGATGATGATGATACAATAAATGGTATTAAGTTATACAAGTATGAGTATATTTTGCTATGATTTACGGTCAATATACATACTATGACATTCATATTTATTATTAAATTGATATGTTAAGGATAATATTCAAATTAATGATAATGATATAAACATGATGTTATTATGTTATGTTATAATAATGATGCTGATATTATATAATGACGTGCAATGCTTAATGATATTGACATTTAAATAAAGATTAAATAATTGATTTAGATAACGATTTTAAAATGTACTAAGGTGAGTTTAATTTGAACATGACTATAATGATATAGCAAATATGCATGAGATATTAAAATAGGTGGAATAAAAATTATGAATAGTACTGAAATGATTATTAATGATAATGGTAATTAAATAATGACATCATGATATTATATTTGCTATATTTAATGATGTCTTGAGAATTTATTTATACGATGATTATTTGATATATGATTTTTGTGATATTTGATATTTATGCTATACTAGCACTACTGAGTTTTATACTCAACGTTTATCATTTGATGAATGTAGGAACAAGCAAAGCTAGAGAGCATAATCGTTAGCAACATCAGTAGCTGGACAAATAATAAAGTTATTGGTAATTGGTATGGTTTTCATCAGATTTCAATTCTGCAACAATCATGCAACTAATAAATAAATACTCTGGCAATAATTAAACTATGTTTGGTAGTATTTTAAATAATTGAACATATTATAATATTGGTAACGGTTTATGACAAACTTTAATCGTGTGAAATATTAATGAGTGAATGTTAATATTTAAAATAAAGAGACGATAATATGTTAAAACTGGGGAATGTGTAAATGATTTGAATTTAGTAATTTTTTTGATAGTTAAAAAAACATTTTCTGCACTTAATCTTAAATGATAGAGATCCCTTACAGGATGATTATTAGTTTTCTTGAATAAAGAATTAGTAATCATACTATGGGAGCATGTTATGCAGTGGAAAAACGTGATAAATTTTATTATATAATTGGTAAATTGCTAAGTGTTTTAATATGTTTGTTGCATATTGAGTATTGATGTATGTTGTTGTTTCTCTTGACTTTTGGTACAATATTTGAAATGAATTTTAAAGTTTTGATTGAGAAAAGGAACTAGAGTACTTAAGGGTAATCATTAGACAAGTGTGAGCATATATGATCAAATAATAATTTGCATGTTTTTGATCGCTTAATTGGTCTATTTTGTGCATAAAAACTTTTTATGATAGTTTACTTTGGTATGTTTATGTGTTTTTTAGGTATTTTAGGTGAAAAGTAAAATAAAAAGATAAAAGGCATATTTTAGCACAATTTTGTCAGAAGACAAAGGATCAAGTGCTTATGGCCAGTGATTGTAGGCATAAAAAGAGTAAAACTCGTAAAATTCTATCAACCTGAGATTTTGAAGTTTAAATTTTGTATTTTTGATTTGAGATCATATTAAATATGAGACTAGAAGATAGAATTATTGTCTTAGGATATTATTTATTTATTTTAATATTTATAGGTGTGGTTAAATTCTCTTTGTTACATCTTTTATTTTTATCAATCAATTTAAGTTTCATTTATTATTTCTTTTATTTATTTTTATATTGTTATTAATGATGCAAGGCTAGGAAATTTCCATTCCCAATTGAAAGCAACATAATAATTTATTATTTATGCATGTGGCATCAAAACGATCATAGACCCACTATTTTTTTGGAAGTATGTAATTTAGGGCTGTTACACAAGTTCATTGCAATAAATTATCGTACGAATTATTAGATCTATAATTGTTTCTCGACTTATTGTTTATGGTACTTAAGGAGTTATTATTCCTCATATGATTTCTAACTTTTCTTATAGATTATCATGATCTAACTTGAACAATACAATCATTTTAGTTGTTAGTTTGTGTTGAGTTCCTCTAGCTCTTTACATAATTATTGATAGACTTGTGAGAAGCTTACTCCATTGTGTCTAATCGATAGCTAGAAATGATTATAGAGCTGCTTTCTAGTCACTTTAATACTATGAAGGAATTGGTTGTGTGAAGTTGCTGCCATAACTATAACTGACTTAGTGAGAAGTCCTAGAATGATTAATGAATCGACGATCATGTAGCAAATATGAATAATTGCTAGCTTTTGATTGAAAGATCTTTATTTGAATATTTCTTAAATTATATTTATTCTTCTTTAATTTATTTTTCCTATAATTTATTTCTTTCAAAATATTACATAAAGGATTGAAGGATTTTTTATCCCTGTGAGATCGATACTTCTTCCACGTATTGTAAAAATCTGCCATTTTTCCTATATTGGAAGTATGAAATTAATTTGACTGTTTTGACACCAATCAAAAATCCATGTATTCATTCTCTAAAATATAGCTATTCTTTTTCATAAGGTGAGTGAGTTTTTAAAAAATAACTTATTATATGTGAATTAGTTGGCTAATTTCCATTACAGTTGAATATTATTAAATTCAAATTGTGAAAAGCCCTATAAGTTTAAAACATGAAAATTATTTCAAAAATCTTTCCATTTAATTGAATTATTTTTTTATTTTGAAAGACATTTAATTTTGAGCTTTATAAGATATTTATCTCAATATTTTTTAATATAAAAAATACTTTAACAAATAAAGCTTCTAAATAAAATCCTTAAATCTAAATATCATTCTTTTGTCATGATTATCTTTTGTGGATATAAATGATATATCCCTAATTCCTTGTTATTCAATATATTACCTTATAAGAAATGTTGGCTTCCTTTTCAATAAAATATAGCTTTAAATACTTGTATTATTTAGAAAAGAAAAATAAATCAACAATAAACATTTTAAGGAACGATTAAAATGATTTTCAAAAAATAATATACCTTCCATTAATGTAAAGATAAATATCCATGATTGTAGGAACAATAACGAAAATCTCATAAATCTAGCATTAATGATACAATATAATTTCATTTCAATTCAGTATTAATGCCATGGAAATATCTAATAATATAATTTCCAAACTTTTTTTTAGTAATAAATAATAAAACATTATTTCCAGAAAACCAATAAAACATAATTACCCATATCGTTTTCATAAAAGAAATGTTAATTGAAAAACATTATTTCCAATAAATCTAATAAAATAATATTATTTTCATAAATGCAATAAATGTTACTACAAAAAGTTAAATTATTTTTTGACTGGTAATTAAATGCATTAATTTTATATTAATTTATTTATTAGTTTAATTAATTAAATGATATTTTATAGTTAGGTTATTAATTAATTTAATAGATCTAAATTAATTTTAGCATAAATTCATAAAACTTACATAAATTGGAAAAGCTTTTAGAAACACAAAGTGGAGGCAATTAACTAAAAAACCAAACACAAAGTGGAGGCAGTTAACTAAAAAATCAAAGTATATGACTCATTTATAGGAGAAGTTAAGGGAAATGGGTATGTGAATAAAAATTGTTATTTCAGCTTGAGGAAGTTAGCATATGACTAGGAGAAAGTTATTTGTACTTGGAACAAATGAATTAGTGCAATATAAATACAACGAAAAATCATAAAGAAAGGGAATAACCAATCAATCACCAATAATCATTTGATCAAATTTATTTTAGCATTTTAGTTTACATAACTTACTTTAAATCTTTCAATTTTATTATCTATTTATATTTTTACAAATATTTTCTTACTTTTCAAGACATTTTCTTATTTTATTGATCTTAGTTCTTTAGATTAAGCAAATAAGATATCCATAATCATTTGATTCAAAGTCAAAAGGCATAATAGTTTAAGAGAATTTAATTCTTTGCCCCACTCATAACACATGCAAATTCATAAAAAACTCATAAACAATGTCTTTTAGCACACTTAGTGGGAAACTTTGAGGATGCCATTAAAAACTAAAAGGGCTTTGAAGAAAGAAGTTACTTCCGAGTCTCAGGACTTGGAATTCTCTGCATAGTAGAGATTTCATGATTGGTAGAGCATATTAAGAAAGAGACATTTCTCTAATAAGTAAAAGTAAGTGTAAATGCACATGAATCTCATATGGTCATGCATCCCTTAGGAGAAGAAGTTGATTTCACTAATAAAGTTGTTAACTCATAGGCTTTAAAAGCCATTACAAAGGAAATTACTCAAAATTTAGTGTAAGTAATAATCATTCTCGAGGATGTCAATGAAAAATTGACTAAATCAATGATGAGTGTTACCATAATTCTTAAATATATTTATCATAAGATCTCTATTAATTCATCAATAAAGGTTAATAAGGCTGATTCCTTCAAGAACAAATAATCCTCTAAAGAAATCAAGGGGTAGAGTGAAGTTCCCCAATGAAGTATTAGGATTAAGCAAAAGTGTATCAACCGCCCAATAAGAGAAATGCAAGTCATATTTCCCTAAGAGGTAATTATTCTAGAAGTCATCCACCTATTGGTAGACATTTGAATCAAAATCAATTTTATGAGTACACTAATCTCATATCGTATCTTATTCACTATGATGATATAGGTTATGTTATAAGCCTAAGGGCTTTAGTGGGAAAAGATCATTTCTCCAACCACCACCTATATTGATTAATGTTGATAGTATGAGAAAAGTGATTTAGGAACTATATGGACCTAGCTTACAATAAAATGTTTAGAGTTTTGTAAGTCTTACCCCAATTTTATGGATAAAGAAAACCATCATCTCAAGGGTTATAAGATTCTTGATTTCTCCTTATTTATTAAGGAAGATTAACAAGTCACTATTGAGTATATTGTCAAGTCTATCATTTAATATGATGAACTAATAAATTATAAAAATTTTAACTACTTTAACTTGTAATTGCTTCAAAACTTTTTGATAGGAGTAACTTTTGCATGATTTTTAATATTGTCCAAGAATTTTATATGCACTTGGCAAGAAATGAAAACGCAATTTTACACTCAAATTTTTAAGAATGGGCTAAAAATCTATCTAGAAAAATTCTCTAAGTTGACATAAAAATATGTGGAATATGTTGATTACTTTATTATAAGGTTTAAAAGGTTAGAAATCATTGCAAAACAATTTTGCTAAAGACAAAGTTTGTAAAATGACCCAACATGGGCTAGATATTCAATTCATGAAAAAATTTCAAGTAATAAATTTTCATGATTTTTATGAAATGGTAGCTACGATATCAGAATAAAAAATATTGTTAAAGGAAGAAAAGTATAAGAGGAAGGCAAGAATTGAGTATCAGTCTGCTGCATTCTGACTGATTTTCTGAATTTTTTAGACACTGCGGGTTGTGAAAATTAGGCTCGATAGAGCAAATGACCTCCAAAATTTTTGAAATTTTTATGAGAGGCCTAATTCCATATTTGCATCTTGTTGGGAGGGTGGCACATGTTAGTAGAATCCCCTAGAGGTCGATGCATGTTAGCAAAATTTGCTACATGCGTAGCAGGTTCACCTATATGCTACACATATAGCTTGGAAAATTTAAATTCCAAGCCTTCAATCCAAAAAATCAGTTTGTTTCCCCTCTAAAAACTGATTTCCTCTCAACCCTCTAATAGAAAACTTAGCATTTTTCTGAAAATGGCCGGAATTAGAATGAAATTGACCCCCTGGGACCCTGAATCAGTCCTGAGTTATGCTCTAACTGAGCTCACGATGTGTGATGCTTATTTTAGAGCCCGTTTTGGCAATGCAATTGCAGAAACTTTTACCATAGACTCCCATCGGTCCCGAGCTCCTCCCGAGAAGGTGAGTTTTTTGTAACTCGGCTCAGTTTTATGGTTTTTGGAAGTTGAGTCTTAGGTTGTTTTTGCTGCATTTAGGCTAATATTTGACCCGAATTAGGTGACAGGCTAGTGCTAGGCTTAGGTTAGTAAGTGTGTTGACCCTGACTTTTCATCCTCGTGCAATTTTGGGTTTCTGTTGATTCGGCTTGGTATTAGTCCCTGATATTGACCCAGATTATGTACATATGCCTTTGTGGCTTCCCCTGAGTATTCTGGTGCACATAGTACATCGTAGTTGGTAGGGCCCATCACGACATTTGGCAGGGCCTGCCACTCTCATTAGCCTATTCTGAGTGTTCTATGCATATAGAACACATTTTATTCCTGCCTACGTGAGGCAGAGCACACAGAATGCAAAATGTTGCATTTTGGGAACTTAGCACTATTCATCCAAAATAGTACACAGGTGGGGCCTGCCACCTTTATCTATTTTTCAAAATATTCTGTGCATACAGAGTACATAACACGTACCTACATGAGGCACAACAATTGGCATGCCGAATGCCACATTCAATGCTTGTTGTGTTACGGGGCCTACCAAAGGTACTGGTGGGGCCCACCACCTATGTTAGCCCATTTTATATGTTCTATGTACACAGAATGCATTTCACATGTGCCTACATGAGGCATAACGCTTGGCATACCAAATGCCAAAATCCGGGCCCACTGCGCTGTAGGGGCCACTAAAGGAACTCATGGGACTCACTACCCATCTTAGCCTATTTTGAGTGTTCTATGCACACAGAACACAGTTTTACTGATGCCTGTATGAGGCACAACTCTTGGCATGCTAAATGCCACATTTTGGCCATAATAGCATTAGGGGCCCAAAATGGGCCCATTAGTGGAACTCACCACTCGGGGCTGAATTTGGTTAAACTCAAAACTACAAAGTGACTCAAAATGTCATTTTCATCTTTATTGACATATGGCATGCATCTAATTTTGCTCGTACGGGGCAGAGAGCATAGGTCAAAAACGTTATATGCGTAGTATATAGTGCTATATGATACATAATGAAGACGTTTGGTCGGGAGCCTTCTCGCGACCAAATCGGATGTATGCCATATTACACAATGCCTTGGTACATAAAATGACGCTTATAGAGCATGGGGTACACATCCCGATATGGCCATAGTGGGCCCACGCGACGGGTCAAAAGGCTATATGCCACGCATATAGCACTATATACGCCGCATATAGGCTATGTGCTGCGCACATAGCCTTATGTGTGGCACACATAGCCTTTTAATTTTTCAAATATGGGCCAAAAATTACAATTTTGCCACATCCCAATCTGGCTCTATAAATATAGAGCTTTAGGTTCAGTTTTGGGGGTCTGAAAATTGCTTGAAGGCAAGCCAAAACTCTGCCAAAATTTTCCCTAAATTAAGTAAACACTTAATTAATTAAATCCTAGGGATTTAAAGACAAATTGGCTCTAGTTAGGCTCCCTAAGCACGTTTGGAGTGAAGATCAAGAAGGAAAGCCTTTGCTACAAGGTTCTTCATTTTTCTTCCATTCTGCTACTGTTTTCGGGGTATATGCTGCACATATACACCTATGTGCACCACATGTAGCTCATGTGTGGCACACATAGGCCTATATACTGCATATATAGGCCCTAAATTTCAAAGAAAATGTCATTTTTCTCTTATTTTTCATTGGTTTTTCACTTGATCTGGCCACTCCAGTGGCATTCAAGGCCTCCCCATGCCTTGGGTGTCCTGGATCTGCCATATACATGCTGGATCTAAAATAATTTTAACTTTAAAATTATTTTTCTTGAGTTGGATGCAAATCCACGAAGCAAAACTCATTTTTTGGCTCCGATTTGCCTACATCGGGGTCGCATGTAGGGTTTTGCTTAAAAATCTTTGATTTTTCTTTCATTTTTCAAACTATGTGCACCATATATTGATCTATGTGTACCACACACAGCCTATGTGTGGCGCACATAGGTCTATACGCGGCGCACATACTTCATGTTTTTCCAGAAAAACCATATTTCAAACCATATTTTTGACGTATTTTGATTTTTCCAGTAGTATTTGATGCTTTACAGTGGCTCAAGTATTTTGGATCTATCATAAAATAATTATATTTAATTAATTTTAGCCTCAAAATTAATTTTTACGATAAAAAACCATTTTTACTCGTATAAATGCGATTTTTAAAAGGATTGGAATTAAATTGGTCGAGTGGCTATCTCCAATAATTTTTATGTGATGTTAGCCCTCCCATTTAATTTTCCATGATCAAATAAAAATAATTTTGCCTAAAATTATTTTTATAAAAATTAATTTTCATGATTCGGCTCATGTAATTCTTGTAATTATTGCTAAATAATTGCTGGATTTTGACTCTTGGTTCATGCTTTTAAATAGCATTGGACTAGTCAAATAAATCCTAAATTCATTTATTACAAATGAATTTATTTGTTTATTTTTGCATATTATCCATCATGAATTTTTGGATTGTGCAACTCGAGGAGGAATAGTGCCCGAGGAGGAGGAGATGTTACTTAACGTTCCAAAATTTGTATGCAAGGACATTTATGTAATAGGATAGGATTTATTATTGGTTTGTAATAATTAATCCCCCCTATTGCCATGTCATATTGCCATGTCATATCATTCACTATTGCCATGTCATGCATATGCCATGCCATACATCACTTCACATGCCATGTATATGGTATGTCATTCACTATGCCATGTCATGCATATGCTATGTCATGCATATGCCATGCATATGGTATGCCATTCACTATGTGATGTCATACATATGCCATGCCATACATCATTTCACATGCTACGTATACGGTATGTCATTCACTATTGCCATCTCATGCATATGCCATGCCATACATCACTTCATATATCATGCATATGTTATGTCATTCGCATCCACATGCCATTCATATGCCATGACACTCACTTCATATGCCATACATACGCCCAACACCAATACGATCCAAAACGTTAACGCATAACGCAATACACTATTTACCATGATTATATGCCTATATGTCATGTTAGGTTGCCATATCATGCATATGATATGTCATTCACGTTCACATGTCATGCATATGCCATGTTACTTTATCGTTACTTCGCATGGCATGCATATACCATGCCATCCAAATGCCATATAGCATTATATACCATTCTACATGCAACCTTGCAATGTCAACTCACATGTCATGCTATGTGCTTACATTTACGCTCGTATGTTTGCCTGCTTAGGATAATTAATTCCAACTATAATGGTAAAATTGATTTTGGAAACTCATAGAATAGATCTCCACCACCCGAACCCAATCTTTGAAGGGTTTAACTAGCACTCATACTATGGGTCGGTTGGACCAATCCGGA
>CANYBF011046499.1:0-174553 GCA_948192965.1 Dalechampia spathulata | reverse complement strand
TCATGCTTTGTGATTATGTTGCATGCTTGCCCTTGTTTATTCATGTCACATGCACGATACTAAAATAGCGGTTATCCCTGGTAGGGTGTATGATGGTTTCCTTGAAGGGGAAGTCATTATATATTCTACGGGAGCATGTTACTCTCAGTGGGCTGGGTGTGACAAAATCGATGTCTAGTATTTGATTACCATTGGTCCCAGTGAACGATACCTTTATACTGCAATTGCGACCCGTATTCTTGCGGTAGCGTAATTACTTTATTAAGGAATATAAATTTAAAACTTGTTGAAATATTATGCATGTGGAGTTAAGCCTGTTTTTACGCGAACAAATACCCTAAGTCAATTTTTTTTAAACTCTAAATAACTTCAAAGTTTAAAGAAAAAAAAATCAAAAACTAATTAGACCCTTAATTATATGAGGGGTAGAATGTACATTTTGTATTTATATTTAATTTATATATTTTAGAGGTATAACGAGGGAAATACTTTGATATCTTTTCCTATCACATCCAACTATATTCCTAATGCTTTTTAGGATAAATGACTAATTAATCTTGGATGATGCTTGGACACTAAATATGATGATAAACATTACTAAGCTTGTCCTTAGTGTAGAATAGTTCTGTCTGCCTACATATGGATTGGAATTATTAAATCATTATATCAATCATATTCATTAATGAAACAAATAGTCAGATTTATTCGATTATTATGTCTCATTCTTATTTTTATGTGTATTTCTTTCATACGATGCATGTGATATTCAAAGAGTTCCTTGTGCTCTTCTAATTGGAACAGTAATACTAACGACATTCATATATGAGCTATGACTTAATTAGAATGAATTATGTATAATAATCGTACATAAATATTGTATAGGTCTTGTATAGGTCCCTGCCGATGACTAAAATTTATACTCTATGACAAATTAGAATCTTGAAGGTGCATGGAGGTGGGGTTGTATTGAATGAATATAAATGATGAAGCAGTACACATTCTATTACAAAGGAAAGATGAGCTTAGGAACAGTCAAAGTATTGTTGAAGATGATATCGATTTTGAAGGGAGGTTCCGACCAACTCCATAAGATGTCAAATCCTTGAAAATCATAGTAAGGGGGGCAGACAACAAGCCAAAAGATTTGCATAAACGAGAGTTGAGGAATTGGGTTTCAGTTCCTCGGTTCAATGGTAATAAATTATTGTAGTTACTGCGTTGGTTTGTTGCTTTGCATGAAGATAGGAATCATAAACCGAGTCCATTTTTGCCTTGTAATGAAGAAAACAAAAGAAAAAACAACAAAATAAGTACATAATAATTAATGAATTTTGGTACCTTTTTCTGGCTATGTACCCTTTACAGTCCTTTGCCTACACACTCACACAAGCCTCGGGAAGACAAGCAATGATGTTGATAGGGTGAGCTTATGGTTAATCATCTAATTTTTAGTATATTTAATTGATAAAAAGATTTTGGTTCATCCAGTTGATGATAAATAATAATTTTTTAATTTGATTTGATTAACGATTCAAGTTAATATAAAGTGTAATATTTTTGAATTAATTGTACATTAACAATTATAAATTAATTATAAATAATTATTAGGTAAATTTTAGTTAATAACTTAGTTAACCAAATTAATGAATTTTTTAAAATTCAGTTTGGCGAATTTTTAATTTGATGAATGAATGAATTAATTAAACTATAAAATTTTGTTTGGATTTTGATAAATTTTAGAGATTTTTTTATGACCGAAAAGCACAAGAAATTATAATAAAAAGATAGATGAATATATGTAGACATAGCTTGCCAGATTCTTATAAAATGAAGAGTCTCAAATAGATAAGATTTTTTTTATTAAGATGAATAATCATATTAAAATCATATCAAAAAACTATAATTAAGTAGGAATTTAATATTAATCAATTATTAAATTTAAGGATTAATTGAATGAATATTAATCGTTTAGATTATTAATAGCAACTTCATATTCGTTAATCGAGACCTTGGATAGGATAGAATAGGACGATGGGTGTTTTATGAAAAGCAAAGGAAGATTTTTTTAAAAAAATAATAATTCGTATATATAATAATAATGAAGACTTGAATTCGGGTTGAGAAAAACATAGTAAATTTTGGGCAGAGCAGAAAGTGAAGGTCATGGAAAATACAACACAGTCTACAGTCAGACAAATGCCTCGCAGTTGGCATTTTGTTTTTTACTTTTATTTTTGCCTTTTAATGCATCGATGTATCTTCCGAGGTCCCTCAGAAACTGAGTTATTTTTATTTTCTCATTTCTTACATGTCACCAGACTTCACATGCACACAATCCCTAAACCAAACCAATTCCGCCAATGGACTGCCATCTACTTTCCCAAAACATCAATGCAACGAAAGGAAACACCGGTGGGAAAAACAAAGAACGAAAGAAAAAGAAAAGAAACGAAAAGCAAAGAAGCCTGCAATGTGACGCAAATGAGAACCGCCATGCCCTTGCCTGCATTGTTCCTGGCATGTCAAACTCTTTCATTTGTCAATATGAACATTTTATGTATCCACTTCTCTTCAAAGGGTTTGTGATGTACTCGTGAATGTTGACGCTTCGTGGTTGCTAGATGAGTTATTGTGTGACGTGATTTTACCATGAAGGAGATGTGCATGGAGATCCTGATGATGATGATGATGATATGCCATTAATACTCGCAGAATCACTTCCTGACGTGCCTAAAGACGTTGCGTCTCTTAAAGAAACTGAACATGCTTCTGCTGGTAGCTTCTTCATTGGAGTTAATGGAGGAGTGCGTGGGAGTGAATGTAGACTGGATGGTGATGGTTTTGTTATCTCTTCTTCACCTGAAGAGGAAGAGGATGATCCACCTCTTTCCAATCTCGATGGCGACGTGTCAGGTGTTTCGAACGGAGTATCAACTCTGTTCGGTCTGCTTGCGTCGTTATCATATATGGGATTAGATATATAAACAAACGACTCCCCACCGCCACCACCACCACATGCTTGGCCATTAGGAACACTGCTTCTAACTTGAACCGGGACTTGGCGAATCTGATGGGGTGAAGTCAGTGAGGAAGTAGAAGAAGGTGAAGCTTTTAAAATACCAATTCGTTGAGGGCTTTTGTCGGATTCATGTAAATGCACATCAAGAATGTGATGAAGTTCAAGTGCCTTGTTTTCCTTGTGTGGAACTGCAGGGAAGAAGAGGCTTCTTGGGGCTTGAAGAACACCCGGTGCATAATAACCGCGAGGAGAAGCTGAATGATTTTGAGGTTGTGGATGATCAGGTGAAGCAGTGGTAGCGGTGGAAGACGTGGGGATAATTGTGGTAGAGGCAGCGGTGGTAGTAGCAGTAGAGGAGGGGCTGGTGATGGTACGAAGCTGGCGGCGGCGAAGTAAGAGAGTGCAGTAGAGTTCAGCTAATAACACAAGAACCAAGCCTAGCACAATAGCAAGACTGACCACCATAACCAGGGTAGCTCCCATAATCACCTTGGACGCACCCTTCATTGTTCTAGTGCTTGTTGCTTTCTCTCTGTTTCAGGCTGTCTTTGAGGTGTCTAGAGACACAGTGGATAAACGAAGGGCAGAAGATAAAGAGTTAAGAGTCTGTTTTGGCGGGAAAGGGTCCTTTTTTTACCATTGACAGGGAAATGAGATGGAAACAGAATCTTTCAAGGGTACTGACCATGGGAAATGTAAAGGCTTTTTTGTTCTGACTTAGTGGACTATCTGACATTCAAGGTCATTCCTGTCATTTCGCATGATCATTACTATTAATTTTTAACTAATGCCAATAAAAGAAATGATAAGTACATGTTTAGTGTAGATAAAACCAACGTTAGCATTGCGGTTTAAAACTATGACAACTTCAGCAAGCTATTCCGGCACCCATAAAATATGTATACATATATGTCAGGGGTCTCGTATGATCCATAATTTATCTCAATTTGGACCAATGTAATTAATAATTGACAGAAGATTGCCAAGAATTAGGCCATGATGTCAACTTGCAAGCCCGAACCCAACCGTGACTTCCTTTTCGTGAGAAATGGCGTGGGGCTCGCTTCGTACAAGAAGTTAAATTGAGTGCAGTCCTAACATGGCTGTTTGGCTGGCTGGATGTAAAAATCGGATGCTTATCCCTAGGAGTAAATATGAAGAGAAAACACCAAAACAAGATTATTGGATAAAAGAGAGGGATTGGGAACAGATTTTTCCACTCGTTAATTACCAAAAAAAAAAAAAAAAGTAAAAAAGAGACAATATAGAAGTAAAGGAAAGGGAGCATGTTGTTATGGTGGAAATGTGACCTTATCCAATCAAAACCAAACCTTTTTTTGTCATGGACCATTTATTTGACCATCTCCTACATTCCTTCCTACCTTTCAAACCACCCTACCAACCAACACCCACCTCCCACATCCTCCTGTAACTTCCCATTTATTAAAATATCATTTATTTAGATTTAATTTACAAAGGATGTAAATTATTTATGAATTATATAAAATTTAATTTAATTAAAATTTATTTAAAAAAATTTATTTAATAAATGAATTGAATTCAAATTAAAATTTTGAAAAATTCAATTTCAGTTTATTTAATTATAAATAGATTGAGATTAAATAAATTAAAATTTAATTAAATTAGATAGATTTATATAAATATAAAAATTTAAATTGATTATGTTACGACAACGTTTTGTGATTTTCCCAATCACCGCCTAAGACGACGTGAAGAGCAGCAACATATACAAAACGAAATCATCTCTGCTAATAGAAAAAGATCCTTGACCACTTCATTCTGGAGAAAAGCCATGCGCGCGTGACAGTATATTTTTTCAACTGTCGCGCGTGGTTCTTTTCTCCTTTTTCTGCTTTTCCTTTTCAAAAATCATATAAGGTCAAAAGTATAGAGCCAATGAGGCCAAGACCGCCCATTCTCTTCCATCCATCTGCAAAGAAACAAGCCAAACGCCGTTCTTTTTATTCTACTGAGGTGCAAGTCACCGGCCGGAACGCACCTCTCCAAACGCTGCTGTTTCTTCCATTTCTCTAGAATTAGCTTAAAATCCGTTATCTCCGTTGTTATCTTTTCTATCTCGATTTTTCTCTGAATAGACTCTGTACATATTTACATCTGTCATTTTACATGTACATATAGCTTTGATCACTGTACGGTTTCGTTTTGGAAAAGTTGCGTGACTTTCATAGAGATTGGATTTATTCTTTTGTTGTTTTTGATCGGAGAAGATGAATGTGGTTGGGAGACAGGTTTCGAGATCCAATTCGACAGTTCATCACCAGCGTCAGTACTCCGATAACTTCCTCAACACTGGCAAATGGTTTCAATCGTCTTCTCAGGCATTCTCCTTCTCTATCATTTATTTTCTTTTCCAGTGACAGTTTACGGTTTTTCATTTTTGAAATTGCCTAAATTTCCTCAACGCTGAGTCATTTCTGCTGTGGTCGCATGCAGGACTTCGGGTACGGTTCGAGAATGATGAACCGGAGCATGACGTCAATGGACACGTCATCATCTAGTTTAAGGAAGAATAGAGATGATTACGTATCGCCTGGTGAACTTAGCCCTGGATTACTCGATCTTCATTCATTTGATACTGAACTTTTATCAGAGGTACTAAATTTATTTCTACTAGTTTACGAATTTCAAATACTGTCTGATTTTATATTACTCGATAGCTTATCATGGCTAGCACAAGATGCACGTTACTTTAAATAGAAAGAATATTCGATGTTGATAATAAAATTGTAATGTGACAAATCTAAGAATGTTAGTGCATGTGAGTTAGTTCTTGGCATTCTATTCATGGTTATTGTGCATATGTGATGATAGGTGTCGGTTCCCGGCCTATACGAAAGATACTTGCATAATCGACCTGTTCGTGGTAAAAGTTTTGATGATTCCGATCCTTACAATATTCCAGCCAACAAATTGACGAGCAGATCAAGAGGATTGTCTGAGAGTAACAATCTTCTCAAAAGTTTCTCAGGGGAAAAAGAAAGAGCCAATAATGTTGCTAAGATTAAAGTCGTGGTATGTCTCTTTTTTTATGTTCAAATGCTTTTTGTCCCGTCGTATTGATATTCTCGTGCTATATCTAATTATTATTGTTACTTTTTTTTAAAATGTAGGTACGCAAGAGACCATTAAACAAAAAAGAAATAGGAAAGAAAGAGCAAGACATTATTACCATCGAGCCAAATTCTAATTCTCTCACAGTTCACGAAACAAAACTCAAAGTTAGTGTTCAAGAAGTTCAAATTACATTTCGCCATTGTCTTGATATCTAATCTACTGCGGTAAAATGAATAAGTTATTTCTTTTCTGATTAGCAAGTTAACAAAATATATGCAGGTTGACCTGACAGAATACGTTGAGAAACACGAGTTTGTTTATGATGCCGTGCTGGATGAAGATGTAGCAAATGATGAAGTGAGTTTCAAATAAAACTAATACATTAAGAAAATTTTATCCTTTAGATTTCAACGGATTACTTTTCTCCCTGAATTGTAGGTTTACTCTGAAACCGTGGAGCCCATAGTTCCTCTAATTTTCCATAAAACAAAAGCAACATGCTTTGCGTATGGGCAAACAGGCA
This sequence comes from Dalechampia spathulata, assembly GCA_948192965.1. Lineage (NCBI taxonomy): Eukaryota > Viridiplantae > Streptophyta > Magnoliopsida > Malpighiales > Euphorbiaceae > Dalechampia > Dalechampia spathulata. Next base: position 167,915 of record CANYBF011046499.1, on the reverse strand, counting down.
AGTGATTCCAGTGTCTAAGATATTTTGCAGAACAAATAATGCGTGCTTAAGACTTCAGGTTTTTTCTTTTCCACCATTATTTTATACGTGTTATGAGATAGGAAATGTGAATGATACATTCAAATTCTGTAAAGTGGAGTGATGGAACTTGGACGTGGTTTATAGTTGATATGCACGTTAGCATTCATTAAAGCAAACGTAAAATCGGAAAGGAAAGAATTTGGGATAGAGAACATGGAATTCTACCTTAATTTATTTATCAACAGTTTACTCAGTTTTTGTCTACTTTCCATATCTCCGTTATTACTGTGAAGTGAATTAGCCTGATCTTTTTTTCCTGCCAGGGAGTGGAAAGACTTATACCATGCAACCACTGCCCCTCAAAGCATCCCAAGACATATTAAGATTAATGCACCAAACATATAGGAACCAAGGATTTCAACTATTTGTAAGCTTTTTTGAGATATATGGAGGGAAGCTTTTTGATCTTCTGAATGATCGAAAGTGAGTTTGTTAAACCAATTGTTATCACTAGATTGAAAATCATGTTGTTTTTGACTGAGTCGAATTTTGGATTTTCCAGAAAACTTTGTATGAGGGAAGATGGGAAACAACAAGTATGCATTGTTGGTCTGCAGGAATACATGGTATCAGATGTTAAGCTGATCAAGGAGTTCATCGAGAAAGGAAATGCAACTAGAAGCACAGGTACAACTGGTGCAAATGAGGAATCCTCCAGATCACATGCTATTCTTCAGCTTGCTGTGAAGAGATCAGTTGATGGCTCTGACTCAAAGCCTGCTCGGGTCATAGGAAAGTTGTCTTTCATAGATCTGGCTGGAAGTGAGCGTGGTGCTGATACTACTGATAATGATAAGCAAACAAGGTCAGTTTTTAGATGCATCATATTCCTTTCTAGAATCCTTGCTGTTAGCACTATGCATTGTATATGAATGCTGTTGTTTACTGAATGCTAGCGTGTCCAGACTTTTTATAATTTAATAGAAGTGTTACTTTTATATCATTACAGAATGGAGGGTGCTGAAATAAATAAAAGCTTATTGGCTTTGAAAGAATGCATCAGAGCTCTTGACAGTGATCAAGGTCACATTCCATTCAGAGGGAGCAAGTTGACCGAAGTTTTAAGAGATTCATTCGTTGGTGATTCTCGCACTGTTATGATATCATGTATTTCACCAAGCTCAGGATCATGTGAACACACTCTTAATACCTTAAGATATGCTGATAGGTATGAAGGTTTGTGATTTAATTGATAATTGAGAGTGATTAATCATATTGCTTGAAAGTTTATTATAAACGGTTGTATTCCAGGGTGAAGAGTCTTTCTAAAGGGAACAACTCTAAACGGGATCTGGTGTCTTCTTCTTCAAACCTTAGGGACTCGGCTGTGTTGCCTTCAGTTTTACCCAATGAAGCAACCTTTGACAATAACTTAATTGATGTTTCAAAGGAACGGAACAGGATTGGATGGGCAAAACAAGCTGAAAGAGAAACATCTCCCCCTAATGTGGATCGCATTCCAAGTGGTAGGGAAGGGGGAAATTTGGTTTATTCTATGCATTCAGATTATAACAAGTGCCAGATAGGCGGTCAAGTTGGCATTAATGAAGAAGATTTGGATTGTACTAGTGAGTCTTACGAGCAAGAAAAGTCATCGTGGATGAATAATAAGAAAATAGAAACCCACAAAGTTTCAGCTTTGGATGATAAGCAAACTGCTGCAATGGTAAAACAAAAAGAAGTATCGGATATAAAGGCAAAAAAGTATCATTCCGATGATGACCTCGATGCCCTTTTGAGGGTAATTTCATTCCGCATAATTGTTTTTCTCTAATCTTTTTATAGGTATTCATATGCCAATTGTATTTTGCTTGGTCTTTTTAGGAAGAAGAAGATCTTGTGTCTGCTCACCGTAAACAAGTGGAGGACACGATAGATCTTGTTAAGGAGGTTAATGACGGTCTCTTTTAAATTTGTTATATTTGTAACTGTATGCATTTATTATTTCTGGTTTGATTGTAATGATTAATGCAGGAAATGAACTTGCTAGTAGAAGCCGACCAACCAGGCAATCAGCTGGATGATTATATATCTAAATTGAATGCTATTCTTTCACAGAAGGCTGCAGGAATTCTACAGCTACAAACTCGTCTGGCCCATTTTCAAAGGCGTTTGAATGAGCATCAGGTTTTGGTATCTTCATATGGTAATTGATTTGATTTTGGAGTGCTAGTGAAATTAGTGAATTTCAGCAAGGCAGTTGTTGTGATGACTCAAATTCTTCGGCAATCATGGATTTGGTTGGAATTAAAATCTTCCATTGAAATTTGGTCTGGGCGGACTACATAGTTGGTCGCCCTTTAGAGATGTCGGTGGTTTGAGAAGGTTTGCCTGCCTACTATTGCCTTTGTATCAAGTCTATAGCCCCATTTGGCTCCGAGTTTAAAGAAACCTACAACATTCCTACACTTGTCATCCCCTTATTTATGTAAAATCCATGGCATGCACTCCATATTGCAAAAACTATTCCAAATTTTTGATGTAATTGATGTTGGCAGTGTATAATGTATTTGATTGTGAAAACACCTAGTTTGATTGTCACGTTACAAATATAAAATCTCGTCATTGCTGCTGGTTGTTTTCATATGGCTATCGATCATGTATCGGTGATTATGCCATAATTCACCTTGATGGGTTCCATGTTAGTTCGAATATAAACGACTGTTGTACTAACTGCATTTCTCATCTTCTTTTTCTTCCCGGAAGGTGAATATTCCATCGGTTCGTGGAATGTAGAGCTTCAATCCAGCAGACGCGCAATACCTGTAAGTTCCATTTTTCACCTTTCCTATAATATAAATCATTAATTATGAAATAAAGAAATCGTGTCATGCTTTTTTCAAGGTTCTTTTTTCTTTATTTCCTTTTTTTCCATCAATACAATAAAAAAAATTCTACACCAAACAATTTTTAAAAAGTTAAATTAATATGATTCTCCGTACACTTTTTTCTTATTCTTTTTATGGGATCATACGAACGGAGTGACCATACTAAAAATCAGATATGAATTTAAACATAATCATATGAACAGACTCTAGACATAGTATGGACTCGTCATTCTACGGTAGTGGAACTAGAGACTCAAAGAGCGCTAAAATATATGATTTCTAGATAAAAAGTAAATTTTACGGGTAGAATCTGCCTTGAGCCATTATTTGGGAAGCTGGCGGAAAGCCTTCTTCAACAGTAGGAGCTGTGAAAGCGTTAAGCTTCCGAGCAATGGGAAACCAGTCTCCTGGAGTAAGGGTAAGGAGCTAATACCGTTAGAGAAGCCAACATTGCCATTGTCAAAAATGTCCCTTAGTCATGCTAGTTGGCTAAATGATTGATATAGGTGTGGCTAGAAGAACTTTCATTACCACTTGAGAGTTATTAAAAGATATTATTTTAAGGGCCATCCTAGAGATGGGGATTAAGCCGTTGTTTATCGTATATCCATTGGCAGAATCCAGCCCACCTGTTAGCTTACCTGGAGTGGCTCATCAATGTACAGGAAGCATGGCTGGTGAATTCTTAGGGTATGCATAGCCTATAGGCCCATCACCCAGAACACATTTAAGAATAATTATAAAAATTGCTGATTTTTTACTTTTTACTTTTTATTTTATAATAATTTCAGGTGATTATTAAATCTTTATAAAAATAATAATTTTCTTGATAGAAATAATTATTTTTCATGTTAAACTTGTATTATATTTGAATTAAACTTTCATGAGATTTATATTAAATATATTTTCAGCCTTGAAAATTCTTTTTTTCACAAAGAGTTTTTAGAATTCATGATTTTTAAGATTTTCATAAAAATCAGATATTTTTGAGATTTTTTCCCTTTTTAACATTTTTGAAAGTTTCCGTACAATTAGGCTCAAACCATATGTCAAAAACTTGAAAATCATTCATCTTGATTTTCATTTTCAGCTTTGTTTTTGCACAAAAATTATTTTCTTCAGTAATTTTAAATTTTTCATTTAAAAAATAATGACATAAAATTATTCACTTTATTCATTATTAACCTATTCTGATAAATACTAATTTAACTTTAAAAATTTGCTCATTAAACATTTTAAAAATATTTTAATAACATACAAACAAATGATTTTTAATATTAATAAAATAAAAAAAATAAATGGTTGAAAATGAATGGAGATTCGATTATTTTATAAATTTGTAAGTTGTGACTTTTGAAAACAAACAATATTTTATATCAAAGTTAAAAATATAATTCAATTCAATTGTAATTTTAAATTAATTAAATCAATAATACTTATTTATTTTCATTTCATACAGCTAGGAGATAAACATTTAATTAACAAATTCGAAAATATTAAATCATTTTATATTTTTATATTTTAACTTAAAAATCAAAAATTCATAAAAAAATTGAAATATCAAATCAATTTTAAGCAATTGAAAACTCTTGAATTAAAAAAATTTGGATTGAATAATATTTATTTTAATAAATTAAATAGTGATAATTTCGGAGGACAAGTGGCTTTTGAGTGTCCCTGTGAAGCATAGTCCATCCGGACGACAAACGAATGGGGAAGAGTTGGATCGATGAAGGTCATTGGTGAGTTGTCCATTTCTCACTATTACACTTAACGGGGATAAAAATAATTGCTGACCATTAACATCATGTACTCTGTTTAGTCTGATGATGACTTCTCTCATCTCTAATTCTACCACCTGTTATGCGGTGTGGGTCCATCCACAAGCTCACACCCCAAAATAGGAATATTCAAATAGATATATATTATAATGAGATTGGTATTAAAGTTTTTTAGTTTTTAAATAATTTACGAATATCTATTTTCGAGTTATCGAAAAGTCCATGAAAAGATAAACAGACATCTACCGACATCATGTAAAGCGTGAGAAAATAGCAAATACTAGTGAAATAGAGAAAGAAAGCAAATGATGTATGTGTCTGAAAGCGTAGGAAATGCACTTTATACTATGCCTGAGAGATACATCAAAAATGTGTATAGACCGTCCACTTGGAATTTTGGGTTTATTTAATGGGAGGAAGAGTTGCTTTTAAAGTGATGAATGAAAGGACTTTTGGACCATTTTGAGCTTTACCCATTTGGCATTTGCCACATCAAACCCTACAAATTCAATCAGAAAATGAATGAACGTTTGTATCATTTCTCAATCACTCAATACCCATTATAAATGGTGCAATGCTTGGACATTACTTTATCATATTTTATTAATTGTTTTTGTGGAGTATGCACTTTGAATATTGGTTATTCATAGTTGAATTCACAACTTTATAACCAAACAGTTCCACCCATTTACATGTAAACCAGAAAAGAAAGAAAGAAGAGTTCATAGTTGGCATGTGATGAAATCTTAGCATTCAGTGTTCATTCAAAATGATTTCTGAAAAGTCTTTCTTCTTACCTTTCTCATGGAAGAATTTCCTGTCTCGTGTTCGAGAAATTGCAAACTTCATAGCCATGTGGCCTTGTTTTGGATGGATTCCATATTTCTTTTTGCTACTGGTAGTAAATCTAAGTCTAGACCAAAGCAAAAGCAACATATAAATATTCACAACTCAACATGTGAGTCATAGTAGTGGATTACTCCCGCGGGGTGATAATTTCTGATATCATTTATCAATCTAATATAAATATTATATGAATGATAAAACTTTGAATTATGTTACGGTTTAATTTAAATATAATTTATAAGACATATTATATTAATATGTCAATTTTTTTATAACTATGTTTTTATTTTATGAATGATATTCAAGTTAAAAACTCTCTTTTGAAGAACTATGAATTAAACCATTACTTTTAATCTGATCAAAATATATTAATAAATTAAAATTGAATGATCAAATTTGGCATACACGCTTAAAGGGGCTTCTTTGTTGAAGTCATTAGCATCATTAAAACCCAAATCCAACGGGGAAACGGGAGTATGAGAATATTAACAATGAAGAGGGTGAGGTGGGTGGGAAATCTAACAAGAACAAATAGAAGGTGGGAGATACATAATCTCAAACTCAAACCATAATTACTATAGAAAAGATCTGCCATGTTAGAGAGGCAATTAGTACAGATTTCTAGCAAGGAAGGAAGAAAGGAAGGAAGGAAGTAAGTAAGTCGGTTATAAGAGTGGGTTTTGCCACAACTTTCTTCTGACGAGACATACAAAAATTGATTGATAATTTGATATTAATTTGGAAGATTAATTATAAAAACATCCCATCTCAGCTAATTACCGTCTCTTTCGCTGTATCCTTTCCAATCTTCCCTTTGATTATCAACGTTTGATTCCTTTCACACTTTGACCTTTCCTCGATTTCCCTCTCCATGATTGATTTCTTTTGTCGTTTTTTTCATACAGATTCATCTCTACATCCATCTATCTATATCTTTAATTTTTCTTTTTTTTATTATATTATAATAATTAAAACAAATTAGAAGAAAGTTATGCCTATTAATTAAATTTTAAAGGATTATATTATCAAATCAAGTAATCGACATCTTTCAATATTTTTGGATTATATTCAATATATATGATGATCTTGAACTTAAACATTAAATTAAATTATGATTTCTTTTCAAATTATGTTAATTTCTACAGGTTTTCAAACTAGTTTAATAATTAGACATGTAAATTTCATATTTAATAACTTTTATTTATAATTATGATGTATTCACAAGCTTCTATCAAGCTTATATTATTTTATATTTTATATCATAAATTTTTAAATTAGATTCAAATTAATTTTACTGTATATCAATTGAATAAATTACAAGAATATATTATATAAAATAGATTATATATTGTTCTAGAAAAACTCCATTTTTACTAAATAAAAATAAAAATTGCATGGGAATGCATGGCCCCACAAAATCTGTGTGAAAGTATGAAATATTCAAAGTGGGCTGCTGGCGTATAAAAGAAATAATTAAGTTAGGATTTGGCTCAAAGTTTTAATTTGGAAAGAATTAGGGTTTGAAAAATTCGACAGGAATGACGTGATTTGTGTATTATGTGAAGTTGCTTATCAAACTTAGACCTTCTCAATGTTTTAATCAACCAATTGTGTTTAGGGTTTAGTCTTTGATTAGGGTTTCCATTAGTTTTGATGATGAATAAGATGAGATGAAAAATTATAATTTTATTTATTTATATATATACACACACATACATATACATGTAAATATATTATGGTGTAACATGTATCTCTTTATTTCCATGATGAAATAAATAAAATAAATTAAAAAATAAATTTTTATTAAAGAAAAAAATCTTATTGAAATTGTCCGTATGGAATTCATCATTCAGAATCATATTATATTTAGGATCTGATAAAATAGGATGAATTTATACGATATATATATATGAAATTGTTATAAAAGAGAAAATTCTAGTGATGTGTAGGGTTAAAAGATGGAAGATTTCTTCAACTACTAGAGTCGAAAATGTCGCCATGTCGAATTTATATATATATAAATTATTTATTCATGTAATATTTTAATTAAAAATACAAACGAGTAATTATTATAATTGAGAATATAATTTCAAAAAGATTTTAATTATGAAATAAACATTTAGATTATAATAAGAAAAAAAAAACAGAGGGAATTAAGGATGGATAAAATTTGTCTTTAATTCTCAAAAATATATTATCCATAAAATTGTGACATATTTGTAATAAAAAAAATATTTCATAGTTATTTTATTCGTTGGTATATTTCGCAATAGATAATCACAAACAAATATATATATACCTACCTCCGTTGTTTTATTTAATATAATAATAATAATAAGTAAATAAAATAATACTTTAGAAATACAGGAAGTCAAAAATATGAGAAATTAAAATACAAAATATAAGATTAAAAATGAAAGAAATAATAAGGCAAATTAAATATAATGAGTATAAAAGATTTAAAAGTTAAAATAAATATATAAAAATAAAATAAGCTTAAGAATAAAAATTTAATAAAGATATAAAAGAAAGAAAATGTAAGTAATAATATTGAATATTAGTTTGAGAAACCAAGTCTCAAATATATATATATATTTATACATAAATACTTTTAATATAAACTTTGATCACTAAAAGTATTTTAAAGAATTATCAATATTTATTTATTTATTTTATCGTGATTTAATAAGTGTGAAAAATAGAAATGGAAATGGAAATGTAAATTTATGGATGCTCCCAATTTTCTATTTCCCTTTCATACCAACTTCTCCCTTCTCTTCTCCATCAATTGTTTATACCTTTCTAATTATTTTCCATAATTTCAATTAAATAAAATTTTTTTGATATATATTCGATCTGTTGAGTTTGATTGATTATCATAATATCGATTTTTGTTATAGTGAAAATGAATTTATTCTATTTATAAACTTGAGAAATTATATATTTATTTATCCAAAAATTATATTGAATTTTTAAATTTATCATATTAAATTATATATTTACTGTTTTTTAAATTTTACCAAATCTATCTGATATCTAACTCAACATTATATTACTTGAAATATAAATCAATTTGAGAAATATAATTATTTTGGATATATTTTAAATTTTAAAAATTAGTTTTATTTTTGCATAATTATTTTTTATAAATAAATTTGAGACTGATAAATTTGAAATTATAGATAAATTATTGAAAAGAGAGTTGATTAATTTCAAATAAAATAAATAATACATTATAAAACATTGATTTTATTTAACAATAAAATCAAAATAAAATGATGGTAACACCATAATGTCTTTTCATATGATTAAAAAATGTATAAATTCATTTGAATAAAATCATATCAAATTAATTTAGCTTATCGTATTCATTTGCACTTACATTTATATTTATAGTACATGAATTATTTTAGTTTTTTATTTAATCTATTTTATTTTAATTGGGAAAGCAATCGAATCTTGATTTTGCTAAAACTAGAAATTAAATAATATAAGATACCACTATATAATAATTAACACCCTTCTTATAAAGGTCAGTCCATTTAACTATGCTACCAATTATATTACTTTTTTTTTTAATGAATTTTGGTATTTTTATTATTTTTAAATAATTTTTTTTATTTTTGTAATTAATTTTATATGTGTATGATTTTGGTAGTACATAGGCCTCTGTATTAAAAAGTAATAATATTCTATTTAATTTAGTTTTTTTAAAAAAACAATTCATGCACAATAATTATATTTACTTTTTTATTGGAAAAAATACAATATTTTATTATGAAATTAAATTATCATAATACTTTATTCCTATCGATATGTAAATGTTCAAAGCTAGATTTCAACCTAAACAATATGCAATCGAGATATGTATTCTACCCACACCCACATCTAAACTCTTTATAATAACAATACGAATAAACAAATAATTAAGTATGATTAAACTATCATAATAGAAGATGGATCTATAATTACTTTAATTATTATTATTATTAATTAATTAATTAATTAACATTCCCTTCATTGAATTTCATTAAAAAAAAAAAAGAATCAAGATCACGTACAAGTGGGATCATAACATGCTTGACTTTGATCTGGGTTGGACCGTCAACCCTTACCATTAAAAGAACTTGGGTAATTAATAAACAGTTATTTATATGATACTTTTTCAAATAATAATAATAATAATAATAATTAATTATTATTTTCAGGAGGGATGGACTGGTACAATTAATATAATTGTTTCTAAAAAAGGGGATAAAAATAAAGGAAGGGAGGAGGAGGAAAGGAACAGGGGGGAAATGATTGGGTACAGCGAGGCCAATGAAATGGAGACAAGAGTTGATATTTGGAGTAAATAAAGATGCTCCCTACTTCCCTAACACCAACCCTTCCAATATATTATTTTAATTATACTCTTTTTCAACCTCCATTCCCTCCTACGTGTCCTCCTGCTAATCTGCCACGTCAACTCCTCGATTTTATGCCCCTGCCCACGTCTCAACCCTCACCCAAATCCCTTTCCTAGCTAACCATCCTTCTTCTAGTTTTTTTTTTTTATTTACTTTTTGCCTTTTTCATACTAAATTAATTCTATTATTTTTTTTGACAATTTTTATTATATTTATAAACAAATACCCGTTTTTAAATTAATTTATAATATATCAAATAAATTTTTTTAAAAAAATTAAATGAAAGTACAAAAATTATTAGAATCCAATTGATTTGTACTATGTCAACTTTTAAAGCAAGGTACTGCATGTACTTTTTTTTTAGTAACAAAGTATTATATAAAATTAGCCATATTAACATGAATATTACTGTTTTAAAATAATTATATATTTAAAATTTAAAATCAAGTTTCTTTACTAATAAATAATATTAAGTTTCAGTATAGTAGTAATTCTTTTTTAAAAAAATTATATTTTAAAATAATGTTAACAAAGATTTGAATAATTATTATATTTTTGATAATTAATTTTAGTTCGAGCTACGAGTGTGTGAGGCTTGTCGTTTTGCCTCAATTTTTTGTTGTTGTCGACCAAACGGAGGAGGAGGGGGGGACCGTATTGTTGTGGCTTGCACTCGGGATAATGCACGCGCCGTGGGGCTGCGACTGGGAAGATAATTCCAACTGGGGAAATATCTAACAAGAAGGACCATGACGTGTGGCAGAAAATTATAAAAGTGGAGACAAGGTGGGTCCCGCATCGCATGACTCAAGAAATATCACAGACGATATGCGCATTTCTTTAATGATTACACTTCGTGGTAATTTTTTAGATCCGATTACATGGAAGCAAATTTCTTATAATATATTAGTTATTATTATTTATATTTTAATAATTAAAATTAATATAAAATCAAAATTTTGCATGTGATAAATTGATTTGGAACAAAAAATTTCCGATTAAATGAATATATGACATGACCGTGGACATACAACACAACTGCAAGCGCAGGGTCCCTCAACTGTGAAATTGTTACAGTACATGCGCGTCTACTTATATATTATCGTATTCCCTCAAACCTTACAGCGAAAAAAGGCAATACCCTTTTTTATCACCCTTTTTTATCTTATTCATCCCTTTCCATTATTAGCAGCTCCTTTCCTTCTCCTTCCTCTTCCTCTTTTCCTTTTCTTTTTTTTTTCCCATTTCTCATCCATATATTTTTTTTTTTGAACTTGGAGGAAAAGAAAGAGAGGTTTCTATCTTAGTTTTTATGGAATGGAGAGTACTAATAGTAATAATATCGTAGCGCCGTTCGTTATGAAGACTTACCAAATTGTCAACGATCCAACCACTGATACGCTAATCACATGGGGTAGAGCTAACAATAGCTTCATCGTTGTTGACCCTTTAGATTTCTCTCAAAGAATCTTGCCCGCTTATTTCAAGCACAACAATTTCTCTAGCTTCGTTCGTCAGCTTAATACTTATGTGAGTCTTGTTTTCTTTCTCGGGCTTGGTTTAAAAATCCTATCTTTGCACGTTGTTTGCTTATGTGGATTTGATTTTACAGAATTTGATGATTCCATGGTTGTGAATGGTTTGATTTTCATTTTTGGTGATCAGGGTTTCAGGAAAGTTGATCCGGATATATGGGAATTCGCTAATGAATGGTTTCTTAGAGGCCAGAAGCAGTTGCTGAAGAATATAGTTCGTAGAAAGCATAATAAAGGCCATAAGCTTGAAGATTTTGATAATGAAGAACTGGTTATGGAAATAGCAAGGTTAAAGCAAGAGCAGAGAGTGTTAGACAAGGAACTTGAAGGCATAAATAAGCGCTTAGAAGCAACAGAAAGACGTCCTCAACAAATGATGGCTTTTCTTTATAAAGTTGTTGAAGACCCTGATCTTCTTCCTCGTATGATTCTACAGAAAGAAAAAACCAAACAATTAAATAGCGACAAGAAGCGCCGTCTGCTGATTTCCCCTTCTTCGTCGTCTTCTGGTGGAGTTGCCGTTTCAAGTTCCGTCAAGTCCGAAGAGGAAGACGAGGGAAATATCGGCGTAATATCCTCCTCAGAAACCGGGTTCAATATTATCAGTGACAACACTACTTTTCGTCGGTCTCCGCCGTTGCCGGAGTCCAATATTATAGGATGGTTAGGAGGAGGGAGTTATGGTTGCGCCACGGAACCAGTATCAATGAGCGGAGGGATTGGGAACAGTGTGACGGTGGTACCAACGATGGGGAATGGTTTGACGGGTTATGGCGGCGGAGGCGGAGGCGGAGGAGGTGGCGGTGGGCAAATAAGTTATTTTGGAGAATTAGCGGCGGCAGTTGAATCTAGACCAACACCGCCGCCTTATCCATTTTCTCTTTTAGGTGGTGGCTTTTAGTTTAGTTGTTATTCACCTGATTTATCTTCTTCGCATTCTATTTTCTGTTTCTTTTACTCTGCTTTCTATTTACTTATTTTAGTTTTTCTTTTTTTTTTAATATAATATTGTAAACAAGGAAACTCAAAAAAAAACACAACACCCACTAGTACACGACTTACATTAAAAATATTATTTTTGTGTAAATTGAATTTATTTTTAAAAAAATTAATAAAAACTTAGCATATTTGAAAAAATTAATAATAATATATATATAGGGTTGGTGGTCCAAATCCAATGTTGATTCACCAATACGTTGAAAACTACTCTCTTTGATTCCCTTCCGGCGAAGGAATTCCCGATCTACTCCGACTGCCTTATCAGAAATGTGTTATTTTATATTCCCCAAGTTTATAAAAAGAAGGTATTAAAAAAAGGAAATTATTATTTGGGCAGTGGAGAAGCTTTATATTGATATCTTTTTGGAGACGTGAAATGTGTTGAGATGATTGGGGGGGGCAGCAGGAGGCCGTTAAATCCCCCATACCAGTCATGCTTCACATTCCAACACACCGCCGCCGCCGCTACCTCTAATTCGCCGAGGTGGTTATCTCCTCCCCAATTGGCTACTGCCACGTTATCTGTCTGTCACTTTGTCCAGCAGTTCAGAATACCTCACTGTACTTTGCCCTCAACCCATCGGCAAACTCGCGGCACTGGCGGTGAAAAGTCAATTCAATTTAATGGATGCACAAAAAACTTAAAATAAAAAAAGAATTGAAGTTGATCAAATCATCAATCAAGGCGGTTGGTTATTGCACAGCTCAGGTACTATTTTATATTAATATTTCTTAAATTTACATTAATTTTGTTTTATTGAACCTTATAAAACATAATAACATAATAATGATAAAGAATATTATTATATTTAGAGTTTAAATTATGATAGTTGATATAATTAAAAAAAATCGGAGAAGAAAATAGGAAAGGATTAAGTATGTAAGGAAGATAATAGACGTAAAAAATAACGTAAAGAAAGAGAAGGAAAAGGAAAGCTTGACTCTGGGGATTTTCACGGGGACATGATTGGAACGATATTCAACAGATGTGTTGGGCATTTTGGTGGGGTCTACCCACCTTATTCAAACCCTTTTCTTTCTTCTCTATCAACAAACTACTTTCCTTTGCCCTCACCCTCACGTGCCATTTGCGTGACTCTCCTCTTTCCCATTTCCTCTTTACTTATGTGCTTTCACGGTGCCCACGTGAAGTCGATATTGTGTCTACGTGAACACCAAATAGTGTCTTTGTTGTGTATTAATTTAATTAAAATAAAACATATCATGATTTTTTTATTCATTTAATTTAATTTAATTATAATTATAATTCATATTTATTTGAGGTAAATTTTGTATTTTTTAATTTAGAATTACTATTCATATTAATTTTTTCTATTAAAATTATATGTATTTTTAATTAAAATTAGTATCAGTATCATTATTTGTTTAAGTGAAGTAATGAGTATGCTTTTTAGTGACAAGCTTTTATTTATTTTTTTCAAAAAATTATATGAAATAATTATCAAATACTTTGATATTTTTCTCTTAAACACAATGTATTTGAAAATTTATTATATATAGATCATGTCAATATAAATTTAATCTCGTTGGTAGATAAATATCAATTAAATTCGAATGTCATATTAAACGAATTTAAATTTAAATTAAATATGAATAATATAAGTGATAATATAATAAAATATTAATTATTAGCATAACTTAAATTAAAGTTATTAATTTTTGTAAGAAAAACCCATATGGATCATTTGATAAAATTTGATATTTGCATCACAATATTTTTCATTACTTATTTTTAATATTATTATCATAAAACAGAGTAAATAATGCATACATGAATATTATGGGTTAATTGGATAAACATTGAGAATAATATTTTATCATATAATATAAAAAAAATGATATATAATTTAATTTAATAGAAAATAAAATAAAAATGCAATTATCTTCTTCAATGGTTGTATTTTGTTAGATTTTGATTATTATATTTTTATAATTTAAGCATTTTAATAATTTTTGTATTACTTAATATGTAAATAAAATTTGATTTGATTAAGATAAAGGCAGGAGTTTTGATGAGAAGAGGAGAAGGTGTAGGAGTAATCACGCGGGACTAAGATAAAGCAGACTAAAATCCGAGTATGTGGAAGGATTCCACTGAGGACACGTGTAGAATAAACCAACATTGTTTACAACGGGTTCACTTAATAAAACTGATACAAAAAGACACGCTATATGGACCCCACTATTTTCACGTGTGGGCCTTTTTAATTAGCAGAAAAATGAAACACTTTTTTTGGAAGAGTGGGAATCAACACAGATGTACTCACATAAAATTTACTCAATTAAATTAATTAAAAATATTTACATTTCATCTTTTTATAATCATCATGATATATTATGACATCGTAATAATTATCAATATAAATCAATTTTAGAAATTTAATTAATTTTTATTAATATATACTATTATCAGAAATTCAATCAATTAAATTAATATAAATAATAATTCATATATACGAGAATGAAAACTCCCAACTTAAATTTCATAAACTTTATAAAAAAATATTCATATTATTATAATACAATATCCTTACAACACCAGATGCTACAATTAAATTTTGCAACATAACCATTAAATGATCAATTATAATTCAAAAACATAATTTTGATGGCATTACTCAATAAATCACATATTATCGGACCAATTTAAGAATAATTAATAATTAAAGATAATTTAAAAATTTTACAAAAATTAAAATTTTATAATCCTTTATTTTTAATATTTATGAATTTAAAAGAATAATGATTACTCTCAAGGATTATCCTTATTAATTATGGAAAATGATATTACTAGTATATAGGGTAATATAAATTGGATAATTTTTTTGCTCACGGAGAGTCTAGTCAAATGCGTCCACGTTGGGTGTGTAGGAAGGATGAGGTGGCACGCGTTAGCATTCCAATGATATGTTATGCTATCCTTTTTTGAAGTGTTCACATGCACGCACGCACACGAGAGGGACCCCTGCCCTTTCCTTTTCTCTAACGTGGTGCATCTCTGTCGCACACAATCATAGACGTCGAACCCATTACTCCCACTAGGTCCCACCACGTGTCAACCCCTCTTCTGTATTATGGACTGGGCCGCATCTGAATGGAACTCTGGTCATGTTAGTTTATTAACGGATAGATTTTGCTCTGCACCTCTCTAATGTCCAGATTGAATCCAAGAATAATGCATTTTGAATTTTTATTATTTAATAATAATCATACCTTTATTCTTTCAAATTATAGTTTATCCGAATATATCTCGCATACTTTCATACATAAATATTTATCAGATTTAAAATACGAATATAAACGGATAAACGAGTATATATACATTGAAATAATAGTTGATTTTTATTTTAATAAGAAAGTATTATTTTCCAAGTTAAAAATGGGGAGAATGTGTTATAAAAAAAAATAAAATAAAAGGTAGGAATTAGGTTAAGAGGGAAAGAATATTCTGTCAAAGAAAACGTCCAGGTGTTTTCAAAGAAGAAATATAATACAAATATTAACAAGGTCATTTTCTCCGGAGATGGAGAACTCTGGACCATGTATTTCCAAAAATTAAAATAATAAAAATATAATAATAAGAAGAAGAAAATAGCAGTAATTGGTGGCTATTGGTGGGGTGTTTTGGTTAAATGTCGTTTTATTTGGAGGGCTGTGAGTTTTGAAACGTATGGTTACAACATCAACCACGTACAATTAGGTAGCCGCACCCCTATTTTTTTAAACTGATTAATTACTTGTAATTTTTCTGTTTATTTTATTTGAAATTTCAGAAAACTCTGAATTATATATAAATAGATAAATATTTTTGGATATTTATAATCGATTTTTAAAATAAGAATAATGACTAATTTTACGTGTAATGTCTCTTCTGTCTATGCACCCTTTATAGTGCTGTATTGGAATCTGAAGATAATGTAGTTTTTAGAATTATTTAATTTTTTAAATGGGTCGAAAATTGGGCTGATCCATGGGTTGATCCATCATCAAACGACCCAATTTTCTCTCCAACGATTCACTTTCATATTCTATCGATCAATCCACAAGGTTTAATAAATATTGAATATAGAGTTCATGAAGATTTAATACAAATTAACACTATTTCAGAATTTTTGGGTATTTAAAAAATGATTAAATTTTACAAAAATATCTTTTGAAAAATTCAAAAAACTTATTATGTATCGAGATACAAATATATTCATTGAAAACCATTATAACACATTATGAACTCATTTTGTATATAGTGTAAATGCACGACCATGCATGCATGCATGAATTTATAATTATACTTTGAAATATCAAACCAAACAATGCCAAACAGATAGGCGGGGCAAAATGTTTGTTTGTTTTAATAATATATTTTTGAATAGATAAATTAAATAATCGGAATAATAATATTGAATATCATGTAAAGATGAATGCTATGTAATTCCATTCTGCCTAACAAACCAACCCAATTAATACAAACGGGTAGGCTCCTAATGGGAAAAAGATCCTCTTTCTTTACCCAATATTCATTTTATATTATATTATATCGTTTAAATTAACAGGAAAATTGTCTGCGGAAGAAGCTCTACAAAATTATATCAATCTTGCTAAGGGGGCTTACATGTCACTATTGCTTCTAAAAAATAATAATAAAAAATATTTATAAAAATATGCAACATGGAATTATAATAAACTTATATAAAAATAAACAAATGATAATATTTGGGGAAATGTCCCTTGCTTCAAGGGGGTCCATTTTGTTTAAATTAGGGGGGTATATTGACTTTGTTAGAGTAATGTCCTAAGTGGCAATTTATGTCATTTCATAGAATCCTCATCACAAACATTAATTCATTGAATTATATATATATATATATATATACATATATCCCTTTTTCTTTTAATTAGTATTTTTCCCATTTAAAATTATGGTTCCCTTTAACCTTTAATTAACACCCTTTTAATCTTCCTCATTAGCTCTTATTCTTTTGTGGGGTTACCGTTGTCTACCACCATATTATAAAAATGCCGTTCTTTTTGCTGCTTATCTTACTTTCTTATATATATATATATATACGTACATATATACCCCATTATATTAATCTCAATCTTAAAAAGTTATTTATGGAAAAAAGAGGCTCAAAAAAGGAAATGCATTTTATTAAAAAAAGATCATTTTAATTAATCTCTTCCTACACTGCCTCAAGTTTTTCCCAGCCCAAATTTTATTACTTCCTCATAAATCTTGTATGCCCATTAATTGGAAATGATATAATATTATTCTAAATATAATATGATATGATTACTTTTAAGTATCATATAAATCAATATGATATTTTGATTAAAAATAATATAATTATTTTATAAAAATAAAATAAAACAAAATAAAAATGATATGATATTCTTGTTCTTTCAAGCATTTTATTTATCATAATTTTATTTATAAACCATGTTTAAATCAAATTAATGAATCAACTCATAGCATAAATAAGTTTAAATAATAACATTAACAGATTGATATAAATTTAACACAAATATAATTATTAATAATTTAAATTCATTTGTTCTATGTAATATTCATATTGAATTTTTTCAATAATTCATATCAAATCCATAAATCATAGTAACAGTTATCATCCTTAATTAAACGTGTTAAGAGTTTTAATTTCAGAATCCACGAGTTTAATTTAATTAATTAATTTGTTAGCAAAATAATATATTATCAATGATCAATCTTTTAATATGATTTCATTTTCAAAATTTAAAATTTAAACTTAGTATTTCTCATAATACAATTTTAAATCAAAGAATTTAATCAATTCATACTAAAAGTTTTGATTTTATAGTAGAAGGGTGTTTCATATTATCTATATTACCAAAAGTTAGTTTTTAAACAATTTTGATTAATCATTTTATCTATAGATTCCATCAACAAAAATATATCATATCAATAAATAACTGAATGTATATCTTAAATTAAGATATAAATAATTATAGTCTATAAATAAAAAATTCTATATTTATTATATTTTTATGAAGTACTTTTGGACTTAGTTTGAATGAAAAACTATATTAAATTTAAATTCATCATTGTAAAATAAATACAAATATAATTTTTGATTTAATTAAAAATGCAAAAATTTCAATAATATTTTTATAATAAAATCAAATATATTACATCTTTTCATGAATAAAAAAAATAAAGAAATTTCAAAAATCTATTTTTAAAATAAGAATTCAAATTCCATCAAAATAAAAAAAAATTCTCACCTAATTTTTTTAATCAATCAATTATAAATATAAAAAATATTAAAATTTGTTTGAAATCAAATCGATCTTATGATTAGATGAAAATATTTAATTATAATCCCAATTAATAGTACTAATTACTCCTAATTCTTACTTCAAAAATAGGACCTTCTCTAAAACGTCAAGGATGACGTATAATACCAATGCTTTTTTGGCCTTCTATATGTATATATAATGAATATATGATGATGATTACTACTAAGAGCATCAACCTATTTAATTAATATTATTAATAAGAATTTTATGACATTTACATAATTTGAAAAGTAATATTCCCACGAACCCTTTTCTTTTTTAATAAAAGGAATTTGCAAAGCTGTTTTGCAGTTGCTGTTTCCTAAGAAACCATAATAAATAAAATAAAATAAATGAAGAAATTCTCAATCAATTTGATATCAACATGAGTTTAAATTATTTATAATTAATATGATAAAAATTAAATTAAATTATATGTTAATTTATTAACTTAATTTAAGTACAATTTTAAACTAGATTCTATCTAATTTATTATTTGTAAAAAAATAAGATTATTTTAATTTTATTTTTGAAATTAATTATATTAAATATGTTAATTTAACTAACACGATATATACGTTAATAATATTAAATGAATCATATTAAATAAGCATCGTATGATTGAAATTTAAAATTTAAAATCATATTTAAATAAATATTATTGAAATATCATCCCAAAATGTGGTACCCAGGGATATTTCCGATATTGTACGGCAAGAATCGGGGGATTTTGCCATTTAGCAGACCATACAATTTTATGGACTCATGTTTGTGATCTAACATTATTCTATTAGTTCTCTTGGATCATGTATTTCTTCATATTTTATGGTTTAATTATTAATAATATCCATAATTATTTTACATTATAATTTAATAATATAGACACTTTCTAAGAAATTTGAAAAGTTTAGATACGAAGATTTAAAGAAATTATAAGGATAAATACTCAATAATACTTTATTATTTCAAATTTTTATATCTGAATATTTCCTAACACCATTTCTCATAAAATTAATAAACAAGTAATATTAATTATTTTTTTAAAAAAATAGTTATGTAATTTGATTAATATATAAATATATTAAGATTAACTTACTATGAGTATAATACTATCATGAATTATATAAATTCATTATAGGGCATAAATAAGTCCATACTTAACATAATTAATTAATTCATATAAATATTAGAAATTATTATACGTTTTATTGAATATAAACGAAAATTAATATTCAAAAGTCAACACAAATGCAACACGAATACCTAAATGCATGATTATGTTGCCGATTTGATCAATTATGCTTATCCATTTCTTCACCATGGTCATGATTAAAATTAATTTATTAATTATGTGGAGTTGATTTAAATATGATTAAAATTAATATGAAAATGATTCATTTATTAATTTTCTTATATTTTTTTAATACACAATACTACATAAAATTAAAGGAATGATAAATATGATATAAATATAAATATTTCATTTATCTAAATGTATTATACATAAATCATAAATTTATATGATTCATTTAATTTAACATAATCCAATTAGTGTAATTAAAAAGATGAAAGTATTCTTTCTATACTTAAAAATTATATAAATTAATGAGTTATATATGATTCGAGTTTATTTGGATAAACATAATTCATTGTATATATTTAATAAATAGGTTATAATAAATTAATGAGTTAACCCATTGTATGATTTATTTAAATCATATCATAAACGTATCAACATATTTATGATAAAAACTTGCTAAATTTCAACTTTAATATGTATTATATTTTTTAATATGAAGGATATGATTTTTGTCTTCTAGAAAACGTATTTTACAAATGGTTGGATTTATATGAAATAAATTAATTATGATTTTATTTTTTTACGTGAAACATAATTCAAATATTACATAAAATTTATAAAATAAAATAATATAAATTAAAAATTGAGTAACAAATAAATTTTATTAATTTAAAGTGAATTACAATTTTTAATATAAAATTCTTAGAATAAAGAATTTAAATCCTTTGATTCAAATTTTAAAATAATAAGAGCTTTGTAGCTTATCTTAATTCAACTTCATTTTTAAAGAGAATGTGATACAAATACTTTAAGGATTTTGATCTTGATGAGATATGTTGAGATTTTAAAAATTTGAAAATTTATAAAACTTTAGACTTAGAAATTTTTGTTGCTTATAGGTTATGGCTTTCAGATGTGTGTTTGAAATAAAAGGAAAACCTTCTATTTATAGTGATTTAAAAGAAATAAATTTGAAGATTAAACCTCTATCCCATCACTTCAAAATAATTATCACTTATTTATTTATTTATTATTTTAATAATATTTATCTTACTATTAAAATAATTTAATTTTAGATAATAAATCAAATGATTTGACTGGTCTAAAATCTTTATTTAATTTATTCAAACTAAAATAATCATTTAGTCTAATTATTTTATAGATTAAAAATATTTATTTAATTGATCTATAAAATATATTTCATTTAATAGATTGAAATAATTATTTAATCTAATAATTTGATAAATCAAAATATATTTAATCGAGTATAAATTATTTAAAAATTTTTAGTATCTACAATTACATCATTAATATTTATTTTGATCTATTGCATACATCTTAAACCAAATAAAAAAATCTAAAACATTATTAATTTTAAAAATTATGAATTTAAATTTAATATATTATATTTAGATTTTTTAAAATCTAACTGAGATCTAAAAATATATATTGTTTTCTTGGGTAGAGTTGGGGCTAAGTGGGTTGTAGCCCTGCTAGTAATTTTTAAAATAAGTTAGTTAAATTAATTTTATTATTTATATATTTTGATGTATTATTTATTATTATTATTATTTATATAAATTTTTATATTAAAATTGATAAATATTATTAATATTTTATAATTAATCGAAATCCATATTAATTTTAATTTTTTTATTTGAATTTATGATTATACTGTTGGTTACATTATTTTTAAAATTTAAACATACAAGTTATTTTAGATGAATATTTATCAATTTTTTAGTGATAAAATAATTAAATTAAAAAAATAATAACCAGAGTTGACATGAAATTAGCATATATATATATATATATATATATATATATATATATTATTCTGATTTGCTTGTTAAGGATGTGAATAAATTGGGAAAAGAATATATGTTAAAATTGTGGAGGGGCCAAAATTAATCAAGTATGGAGCGTTCAATTGAATCTTTCCATTAATATAATTAACTTAACATATTATAAAATAATTGACAACTTTATGCTTCAATTTTAAAACATGTTTTATTACTATATCTACTTCAATTACCTTTAATTAATTAATTAATTATACCTTAATCATACCATAAAATATCTTCTTCATGTAAAATCTTAAATCCTACTCTAATAGTAGAAAGTGACCTACATCCCTACGAGTAAAAGGCTACATCCCAGCTGCTAACATTAATATAATTTCTTCTTCTTTTGTTCCTACACGTGTGAATCAAACTATAAGCTCTTTCTGCCTCTAAATAACTATATAACTATGATTAATTATTTTTTTAAATTCAAGCATATAATAATTTTAAAATTTATCCATAAGGGTTTTTTTATTTTTCAGATTTTATTTATTTTTAATTTGAATAGATCGGTATTTATATAAAATTATCATTCGTAATGATCTTATTGATAGATACAAAATACTAATAAACCAATATATATATGTATATATTAATTATATAGTGGGGGGGTTAGCATATGTGTAAACAAGTAGGTAAGATAACTCATCCCCTTTATTTTAAACTTTCTTCTTGAACATATAATCCTTCAATAATAATATCTCTAAATTAAGGGATATTATTGTTAAATAAATTTCTGCTTCAATTAATCCCGGCAGGTAATTCCCGGTTTATTCTCTTAATTACATAGATAATTTAGTAATATATATATATATATATATATGGGATCCACTTAGAAATGCTTGTCTTATGGAGGAAGGGTGCTTTGTGTCCATTGAAGAATATGGTTTTATTTTTGGCTATCTTTAAGGGAAGTATAATAATGGGACAATACCCTAAAGCCAATTTCTAAAGTCGTCATCAAAATTATTCCAAATAGTTGGACTTTTAGTTTATAAAGAAACCATAATGTGCCCTTATCAAAATCCCTTTTTATTTTATTCATAACATTTATTTGTTCATATTCAGTTCAAACAGGAGCCACCTAATTAATTAATTAATTAATTAATTAATTAATTAATTTCTAATAAAGTTGCAAGCCTCATGAACTCACATGCACATTAACATTGCCCTTTCATTTTAGCATATGCTCCATACTTTATTACTATTTCTATATATTTTTAATCACTATCAACAAACCATCCTTATTATGCCAAGTGTGTGTTTTATTTTGTGGGGTGTTTTTTTTTTTAGAATCTTATAGTAATGTTGCATATTTTTAAAAAAATTGATACAAATAATGCATTTTTAAATATATGTATAAAAATAATATTTTTCAAGATTTATTATAGATCATAAAAATCAACTTGAAAATCATAATTTAAATCTTAAATATTTTTTATGATTTATTATAGGGCCATTATTTTTACCATATAATTTATCGTTAATTATATCATTTAATACAAAATATAATAAATTGTTAATATGTATGAATGACATTGATTTAATTATGATATTCAAGAATATTTTAATAATATTAATAATGAATTTATAATTTTATCTTATATATTAGATTTAATAATTTATAATGGGTAGGAATGGTGACCTAAAATCTTCTTCTTTGTAGGGTTGCTTGAGAAGCAAGAAAGGAAGAACAATTTTAAGTTGATCAATTAGCAATATATTCTCCTTTCTGAATCACCCAATCCGAAATAAGTTAGATTGAAGAGGTCAACTTGTTGTCTTAAGGGTTAAAATTCAGACAAACATTATTAAACCACATCGAACTCACTCCCGATATGCTTCTTTAGAATGTTATTGTTAGGGTTTGCACCATTTTTAATTTAATAGCTACCAGGAAACGGGTATTGCCTATGGCTCCTAACAAATGCTGGCAAACCCAGCAATTTTATACTTCTGAAAGGATCGGATCATTTCATATGTAGGAGTAGATATCTCATATCAGGGAGAAATTACTATACGAATATGATTTATTATAAGAAAATTTTAAATATATTATCGGTTTCTATTGATTGTTACATGTGCATTGTTTATTGTTTATATACTAATGATTAATAATGATTACATATTGATTAATATAAAATCAATATATGTGTGATATTTAATGAGAATTAATATATGTTAATATATCATTGATGAATCTAAAATTTTACATAATGAATTGGTTTGGACTCGTATAAGAATTTCTTCATAATATGATATCAATAAAATAAGTGGATAATCAAGAAAAATAGCTTAATATTATAAAGATAACAAAAAATATGATAAGAAACAGAGAAAAGAAATCATTTAGTTGATCATATATCTTAAAATCATAAAATTATTATTTTTGATGAAAGCATGCATATAAAAAGTAAGGTGGAATTTAAGATTTAAATTCTACATCTTTTTAATATTTAAAAGGAAATGATAATAGTATATAGTTTATTATTGTATGGATGATTATAGCTTATAAAGAAATAAAACGGGACAGATTTGAATAGGAATATTAAAGATTTAAAATGGGATGGGTTGAATGTTGGTGTGTAAGGATAGAGCCTTTTTTTCATTTGGGTGTAAAAAGTTAGCTGTAAAACTGGAATTAGCAATGAAGATGCGTATGAAAAACTAATAGAAAATGCTGCTGACTAGAGAACAACCAAGCATAAAAGAAAAAAGATTTTCTGACAATTACAACATATATATATATAAAAGTTATGGGGTAGTGAGGATGGATGAGGAGAAGAAGAAAAGACTAAAGATAGCTTTTAACAGACGACAACAGAAACAACATGGCTTATGCTGGTATTGGAAATGCCAAATCCATTAGAAAACTCAAAAAGGAAACTGCCCCTCTTCTCCTAAGCGCACGCCTTGTGTCTGTTTTCCCCCATTACCTTTTCTTTTCACATTTATATTTTCATATATTACCATCCATTTACATTAATATGATTGGCTCACACCATTAGAGATGAACTTTTATATTATATATATATTGAATAACATATGAGATAATAAATGCATTCGTGTTATTAGATTATAATATCATTAATATATATATATATATATATATTTTTCTAGATTTAATTTATAATAGCTATATCAAAAAAATTAATATTTAATTTAACATAAAATTCATATATAGTTGCTTTCTTTATACTATTAATATGGTTATGATGGTTGTTCAAAAAAAAGTTATGATTATGATTATGATATGATATTTTTTTGCTTCTTACGTAAAGATAATACTTTAGTTAATTAGATTTTCTTGGTTAAGATATTTTGTTAATATTTATACTACTAAAAAGATACTCCACAATTAAAAAAAAATCTTAGAAATCAATGAATTTTATTTTCAATTAAAAATAAAATATAAAACATCATACATTTTAAATATCATGAATTAAAAGTCTATCTTCTTTCAATCATGAAATTAAATTAATAATATATATATATATATATATATATCATATCAGAAAATAATTTTTTATTTAATTAATAAGATATTATCTGATATTATAATCTTTTGTTTAGTAAAATTATTATATAATTTTAAAAAATTAACAATGAAAATAGTTGGTTTTTATATATATTTTAAAAGTATAATAATAAAATATAAAAAAATCAACCGTAGGACTAGCAGATTCTAAATCTAGTTTGAAAAAAGAAAAATACACATTTAAAATCTAAAATTGGTTCAAAGATAGATTTGAAGAATCCCCAAAGGATCGTAAATGCTTAATTTAGTAATTAATTTTTCATATTTATGATTAAATCATATTCTTCTGACCTATTTTTATGTGAATGTCTCAGACTCTGATATCTCGGATGTGATATTTTTGACTTACTATTAATAATATATATAATTTTCAGATATTAATTATTAAAAAAAAAAAGGCATTTTTAATGGTGGGTGAAATATCCTTTATATGTTTCGAAAATGCTGTGTGTGGCTCCAGTGCGTTGCAGCCTACAGTTCCTATTTCTATAAAATGGATGAAATTATTATTATTATTATTTATTTATTTATTTAAAATTGGTGTTAGGAAAATGGAACCCTCAATTTTCTGGAATAAGTTATTTCTTGGAAATACGTAATTTCGATTTTTACAATCTTGACTTGCTTAAGGACATAAGTTCAACTTGGGACGACCATGTTATCATATATATTAACGTCACATTATAATATGGTAAGAGTATAGGAGGTTCTGCCATTCAAAGGGTCATTATTCTAAATTACTCCCTCAGGAGGAGTTATTCTTCTTCATCTAAATTGAAGGTCCAGCACTTGAATCAGTCCCTGGAACCAAAAATCCATCCAAATAGATCCCACTTGGGCTCTCTTTAATCAATCTCTATCTATATTATAAGATATATTAAAATAAAATGACAACGAGTTGTTTTATTTAATTAACATTGATTTATTATTACATATAAAATTATTCACGTAAAATGGCTTTGAAAACAAGTTGATATATATATATATATACGTATATATAGATATAATGTATGAAAGAACGGAGTGTACTAGAATGCAAGTAAAAGGCATCCGGAGGATTCAAGAGGAGATAGTTGTCCTGGTTAAGAGAATGGTTCTTTTGTTTGCTATCGGAATGAGTATGTGGGTTGTTCGTTAAGGGTTTAGTTAGTTATTTACTAAGAGAAGCGGCGTCGTCACATGATGCTATCAGAAAAAGAAAAGGGTCCTTCACCTTCATAAAATATGTATATGTACCAGTAATAATATTTGCTTACCTAAAATCATAGTGACCATATATATATATATTATATATATAATGATATATATGATGTTATGCAAGTAGGAATATGATATAAATTCAAGCTCTATTTCAAAGAACTTCCATGTTGTGATCCAACGTTTGGAAATAAAACTGTTTCTTCTAGTCTCCGCTGCTATCGCGCTCCCTCCATTGAACATGAATGAAACCTATAGATATATATGTGGATAGAGCGGTTGTTTGTTGTTTCATAGGATAGGATAAGCTTCAAATCTCATACTACCAACAATCCAGGAGTTCCCGTCGGTATCTCCTCTAAGATATCCCCTTTTAGATAAAGATAAAGCCTCTATCAATTCTCTAATCTCATCATGATCTTTATATATAGAGGTGAAACTTTTGTCAAAATGAAATTCTAACTACTTCTTGTGCAAACAGTTCCTTTTCAGTTCAGTTGTTGTTGTTGTTGTTGTTGTTTTTGTTTTGGGTCACCATGATGGGTTACTTGAAAGAAATGGAAGGCAAAAGAGTCCATGATCCTTTGAACAAGAAGATGGGAGTATCAGCAAGCAGATGTATCTGGGTTCCAGGAGCTGTTATAGTTGGTGCTGGTCCATCAGGATTAGCCACCGCTGCTTGCCTTAGAGAAAGAGGAGTTCCTAGCTTGATTCTTGAAAGGGCTAACTGTATAGCTTCTTTATGGCAACTCAGAACTTACGATCGCTTACGTCTTCACCTTCCAAAGCAATTCTGCGAGCTCCCGCTCATGCCATTTCCGGCAAGTTTCCCCACCTACCCGACAAAAGAACAGTTTTTGACATACTTAGAGGCTTACACCAATCATTTTGGTCTAGAACCGGTCTTTAATAGCACAGTAGTGAGTGCAAAATTCGATCATCGATGTGGGGTTTGGAGGGTGAAAGCATCTGGGCTGAAACAAGAAGAGACTGAATATGTATGTCAATGGTTGGTAGTTGCAACAGGTGAAAATGCCGAAGCGGTTTTGCCTGATATTGAAGGATTGGATATTTTCCAAGGGCAGCTTGCTCATACAAGTTCATACAAAAGTGGCGATTCGTTTGGAGGGAAAAGAGTTTTGGTCGTTGGATGTGGAAATTCAGGAATGGAAGTTAGCTTGGATCTTTGCAATTACAATGCCCGTCCATCAATCGTTGTTAGAGATTCGGTGAGCATATACATAAATACTAAATATGTATATATGCATACACACATAAAGCTTAGCCTTCTCATTAATTTCAAAAGAGATTTCCTACTGCCTAGTAAAGAATTGCGCTTGTTAGGATCTCTCTTTAACGTGACTTTCTTCTCTCTTCCGCTCCATAAACAAAAAGCAG
This sequence comes from Dalechampia spathulata, assembly GCA_948192965.1. NCBI lineage: Eukaryota > Viridiplantae > Streptophyta > Magnoliopsida > Malpighiales > Euphorbiaceae > Dalechampia > Dalechampia spathulata. The sequence goes on along the minus strand of CANYBF011046499.1, from coordinate 139,826 downwards.
TGAATTGATCTTAACCTGCTTTACCGTATTCTATATTGCACCAAATATAGTGGGCAATTTTCTTGAAAAATATCATCTTTTCAACATCTAGGAGTGGGGGGTGGGGGTTTCAATTTGCCATAAACAAATACTTTCTCGCTAGGAATATGTTCTGCAACCATAGAAACAAAGCAAAGATGGAACCTTTCATATGCCACTCACTAACTGGCAAGAGGAGAAGTGGAAATTACTTGTTTCAGACTCGACTATTCCTGATTTCCTTTTTTTCTTTTTCTTTTCCTTTTAATACGATTTCGTCGTCTTTCTTTGTGCTGTTGACGACTCTTTTTACTGTGATTAAGGAAGATTTAGGGCCATAATCGGTACATGTCCTTCACTTTCTTTCTGTAATACACTCGTGGACAGTGTTGCAGATTCTAAAGTTTAGAAAACAACATTTTGCTTCTTTAATAAACTTTTCTTATGGTATTGCTGTTGCAGGTGCACGTCCTGCCTCAAGAGATACTTGGAAAATCAACTTTTGGATTGTCCATGTGGCTCCTCAAGTGGTTTCCAGTATCCCTCGTTGATCAAATTTTATTGTTTCTGTCATATTTCAAGCTTGGTAATACTTCTCAGATTGGCCTTCATCGTCCTAAAATGGGTCCTCTCCAACTCAAAAATAGCACTGGAAAAACTCCTGTTTTAGACGTTGGCACTCTTTCTAAGATCAGAAGTGGTGATATTAAGGTTCAGATTTTCGATGTTAAGCTTGTTTTTGCATTTTGTATGTAAAGTGATTGGATTGCCCCCCCAAACTTACCCTGCTGTCGTATTTTGATTTCTTCCATGTTACAGGTTTGTCCTGGAATTAAGAGACTAATGGATCATCATGTGGAATTTATTGATGGAAACATAGAGAATTTTGATGCTGTCATTCTTGCTACAGGTTACAAAAGTAATGTACCTTCTTGGTTGAAGGTTCGTCTTCATACAACCTCTACATATCGTTCTACGATTTCGATTATGTCTTTGAAACCATGCAACTGATCTTTATGTAATTTATCCAGGATAGCCCGATGTTCTCGAAGAAAGATGGGTTGCCCATCAAACCATTTCCAAATGGGTGGAAAGGCGAGAATGGATTATATGCAGTAGGGTTCACAAAGCGAGGACTGTTTGGAGCTGCCATTGATGCAACAAGGATTGCACAAGACATTGAACTTCACTGGAAGGCTGATGCACCAACTTTCACCACCTTCGCTTCACAACAGTTGTGAATCACATTATTTAAACAGAAAAGACAAAAAAAGAAAAAAAGAAAAAAAGAAAGAACTGAATCCTGATGATGACCGGCTCTTTTATATGAGCAATTCTGTCTTACAGGATTGCAGATTCTCCAATGCTAATCATTCTTTCAGATTCTGTCACTTTGCGATATCAAACAGCAGAGGATCTTTGGCAGTTGATATTATTGGCTGAAACCCTTTCCTTTGTTCCTCTCTGCATCAATTCCAGGTCTCCTTGCTGTCATGACCTGCAGATTCTCATTATGTAAATATATCTTGTGCATCTCCTTTTCTTTTTCCTTTTCCTTTTCCAGTTTTCCAGTTTTCTATGATTAGGAAGGTAGTATGGAACTGAAGGGATGGATTAGGTAGGTTTTTCATTTTGCAACTTCCATAAATTTCAAGTTGAATATATAAAATTAACTACTACATTTGCATTGGATTTCGTGATGCATGTCTACAAGTTAAAAGAAAACCCTATAGTGGGTTCCCACCAACGTTTTCTCATCCGAAAATGAACGGAAAAGGATGAACATACACACCATTGAAGAATTCATGGAACATTCAACCGATCATCATCCTTTGGGACCATTCATGAACTTCTTTTTCATAAAACAAAAAGCAAAAGTGAGCAAAGAAATTCAAAAGAAATACAAACAAAAAAAAACAAAAACAAAAACAAAAGAGAAAGCCAAGAACGATTAGTGAAAGAAAAGCAAAGAATGAAAATCATTTAGCTTACGTAAAAGGGTCTTATATAAGAATGAAAATCATTTGGCTTAAATTCAAACCAGTCGATATTAGTATGTTTTTTTTTTTTTGCCACATTGCTTGGCCTTTCCATCCATGAGGATGGAAAAAAGACTTTGGACCACCATTATATATGTATATATGTGTGTGTGTATATATATATATTTGTTATAGAGTCCACCGGAGACAATGATCTTCATCATAACTTTGATCCCTATCATTGCATTAATGGGTATAATAATAATGTTTAAAACCCATATGGTGAATGAATATTTAGGTCATATTCAAAAATGATTCACGAAAATAGCTGATCAACGAGTTTTCAGAAAATGACTATTCATCCATTGTTGCATACCCATCACTTTATTCAGGCTAAATTGCATTCATCTGTCATCAAATTATTCCTATTCCTAAATTGCACGTCTCATCTTCTTTTACTTCACAAAAAAAATTATAAAAATATCATCCGTATCATTATTTCGAAACATCACACTCGTCGACTCAAATATATAATAATTTATTTAAATTTTGATATCGATCGTTCAATCACAATTTTTTCTCTCTTTTTTTTTTAAATAAACACAAAAATTTCAAGTTTAGTATCTTATGTAATAAAGAGTATCAAATGTAATTTTATATTAATTAGTATTCTTTTGACTAAGCTTTAGGGTAGAAATCAACTTTTATAATATAGTTTTATTTTCATATTTGAGAAAATTTAATCTAACAACAAAAATTAAATAAAAAATTGTAATTCTTTTTTGTTATTTATCTTTTTAAGTTATAAGGTTCATTAAATGTATTTTATTTACGAGCCTCTTGCCATACAACAGTGAACTCTTAATTGCTTCAACCTTGTTTGACAAATTTAATAATTTTAGTACTTTTGTGAATTCTTTTATGAGTAATTAGTTGTTATATATTTATTATTAGTTGTTAATTTACTAGTTAAATATTTATTTAATAATAATAATAATATTTACATTAGATGTTTTAAAAAATATAAAACTCCCTTTGAAGATAAGAAAAATGATTTTCATGAAATATTCTGCTAACCAATTAATATAATTTAATTGATATTAATTGTTATATAATTAATATATTATTATATCTAATAATAGATTTGAAAAAATATAAAATATCATAAAATAATATAGACTGAAAAATAATATTTTAATTTAATTAAAATATGAAATGATTGCTGGAAGCATTATTTTGAAATAAGAATAGATGTTGGTGGTGATTTTGTAAAATTGAAAGGGGTTAGGGAAGTGAGAAATGTGAATAGGGGAGATGGAGATACAACAAATAAGTTGGAGAAAAGGAAGTATGAATAACTAGGAAAGGCACATGGGAGAGGATGAGGAGTGAAGGGGGTGGCATTGATGATATGTTGTTGGTGGGTTATATTCCGACCGATTTGGACCGATTTTAAGAGCACAATGCAAATCGGATTCATCAAACTTTAATATAAAGACATATATATTAGAGTGAGAGACAATTAAGAGAATCAACGTCAAAGAGGTTTTCTTTTATCCTACTTTGTAGGGGTAAACTCTTTTGTTGGACCAGCAAAAGGTTCTCCTCCTAATAATTTGCATGACCACACCAACAGGTTTTGTCCTTCTCTTCCTTTATAAATCAAATTAAAATAATTAAAAACCAATGATTTTCATGGCCCCCTTAGATCCCTGTGATTCCTTCCTTAATTGCTTAATCCCTTTTAGCCATGGACAATTCCGTCATTTTCTGTAGTGTTTAAATCTATATCATTGTTTGAACTCGTTAATTAGTATGTATGGTATAAAATTTTTTATATATCAAATAGATTTTTTGTTAGATCTAAAACATGAATATATACATAAAAATCACATCAATTTTCTGAAAAAATGATTCATCTAAATTATTAGGTGAGATTTTATAAATGATTTGTATCTTTAATAAAGTCAACTACATTATATATATATATATATATAAGGATAATATTGAGCTAGCTATATGCCAATTAAGGTTGTTGATGATGCAATTATATTCCCTTTTAATTTCTTTATATTTTGGCTTGATGCGAGTATCTCCTTTCCTGCAAACATCATGATATTCATGCTCCACCTTTGTTTCTGTTTTCTTTTTCCTCCTTTTGTTATAGTATAATGCCAACTTCCTATGCACTTAGGGTATGTCCATACATGGTAGCTAGCTAACTTCAACGGACGTTTGGAGTTCAATGGTGCCAATGAATGTTCAAAATCGTCGACAAACAATGAGTTACTCATCCCTCATAAATTCTTATAGTAAATGGCGGACCACTAGTCAATAATGTGCTTTGAAAATTATAAGGCAACTCATAACTTCTTCACTTTTTATCTTCCATGTGGGTGGGGGACTTTGCATGTATCCTCATGTACAACCATACAAATTTATCATGATTAATAGTATTTTCAAGTCATTATATTTGAATCTTGAAGAGATCTTAATCTAATAATAATGAATGAATGACGAGTTTTCTTGTTTTTAGTCTTGGTTGTACTTATCTCATTACTTGGATTTCATCATGGATTAGTTTGTTATATTTTTTGTTATATATATATATATATAAGTTTAACATCACGCCAAGACATGTTTGAGCTCAAAACTAACACTTCAAACACCCAAATTTTGACAAAGTTGGTCGTATTATGTCAGCTACTTTGACGGTTCTTAAATAATTCGACTGTGACCAACTTACCTAGAAATTTCCATTTCTTAACTCGCAGCCGCAAGCTTAAATCTATCGTTGAAATCAGAATAACTTGATTTGAAGTACAACTGATTTGAGATCTACCGTATACGGTGAGCATTATTTTCATAGAGCTTTCTGAATAATCACATTAAGGTAGTACTATGATTATAAATGCCAATAATTTTTTAGATTTGGAAAGATTCTGATATGCTCATAAACTGCTCATTTGTAATTCATATCTGAAAACATGTTTAAATAATGAGTATCCTTTACGAATAATAATTTAATACATATAATTTTTATTAAATCATTATAAAAAAAAAGACGAGATATTATATCGAAATAGAAAAAAAAAACCTATCTTTATCCAAAATAATTATCTAATAGGGATCAGGATCGGTATTTTAGTCCCTAGAGAGGGTAGACGGCCACTAGAAGGTGCTACATTTCTCCAGCCGACAGCAACTTGTTACTGAATTCTCCAGTTCAAAAATGACGACAACTACCTATATCTCCTCCGGATGGATAAATGTCTGAATTCTTTTGAATAAGATTCTCAATCCAATTTAAAATCAAAATATTACATTCGAAAAAAATGATGTTAAAAGGATTGCTTTCTGTTGCTGAATCTCTGCAATACCTGAGAGGAAAGAGCTTTTAAGTGTTATGTTTGGCGTATGTATATGTATATATACATATGATAATATAATCTAGCTGTAATTTTCATGAGAAATGATTAAGCACCCAGCAGTTACATACAGCAAAGGAAACTACGTATGTGTGTGTGTGTGTGTGTGTATATACATAGGTATTTAATATGCAAAATTGGTCCAGGTTGCACGTGATTGCCATGCAGACAAATGGAAGCAATTAAGTCAGCAGCACCACCGTCAGGGCAGCTTTGCCTATTGGCAGAGGTACACATAATGCACATGTGTACTCGTGGATTTGGACCATCCCAATTTAGTTTCCATGATATGGATTTACCGCTTTTAGATTTATGATTAGTGGTCCTATAATTTTTATGGTAATAAACTTGTCTGCGTTTTCTTGCAGGACCATTTTACTTAATTACTTGACTAATACATACACCCTCATACAAGTCTCATAGCTTCAGATTTATCCTCTTTGAATTAGACTGAGATTGTTATGTTCCTAACTTTGTCCTTTTTGTAAGAAAAAGCGAAGATCGAAACTAATAATATTGGTGTCTGTCATCATCATCCATGGATGGATTGATGGGCTCTCTGAGAATGATATATTATGATTATTATTATTCGTTTTCTTGGTTTCTACTGCCAAATGTATGTGGGTATATGATTACTTTTGTCAATAAAAGCATGTAGAATTAAGATGATGATGATATAATAGCATCGCCATCATCCTCTGAATTCTTCTCATCTCCTGTTGAAATCCTGCAATCTTCTAACCAAAACCATGTATTTTGAATTTCTACATCCATTTTAAAGATATTTTATAAGTTTCGATTGTTTAATTTCAGTATTCAAATATTCATATATACAATTAAAGGATAAAAATAATAGATTTTACTTTGTATTTTATAACAATATAACAATATCGGATGCTTTTAAAAGTATTTATAAAAAATAAAATAATAATTTTTATGATAAAAGGTATAATAAACTATATTAAATATAAAATAAATCCTTTTATAATATAAACTAAACTTATATTAAATCTGAAAAATTATTATTTTTATAAATATTTTTAACAACCCATTATTACTACAATTTTTTTTAAAAAAAATTCTCATTTTGGACATTTCATTTTGATTTCACGTGCTTGTCCTGAGAAAAGACTTTCATTCCACTTGATCACTGTTCATAGATCATGTTAAGGTTTCTTTTTTTCTTTTCCCAAGTATTTTAGGCTCTTCCATGGCTGCAAAAAGAAAAAAAAAAGATATATTACAATCCCATGCAATTAATTGATTGCTAAATAACAGAATTGGGATGAAAAAGAAAAAGAAAAAGAAAATTCAATCAGTACTGAAGAAGAAAATTTGTACTAAATTGAATGGAATTTAATTATTTGGGTGGTTGTTTGGAGATTCAGAAAAATGATAGAGCAATAAATCATGCGTACCATTCTTGATTGACCTTCTAACTAATATATATATATATATATAGTGTATGCATAAATGATTGGTAAGTCATGAATCTATACAAGGACAAATATTAATATTAATATTAATTATATCATGTCATATTCGGTGATAATACTGAAAAATTATGGATTTTTTTATTTAAAATTATTTTATACCTTAATATCGATAAATGATATTTCATTATAAATTTAAACATTAGTAATGAAATTATTTGTATGGAAAGATTTGATTTTTTAATTCTTAAATTAGATTATTCTTACTCATAAAATAACAATCATTTTGATAAAATCCATATAATGCAATATTTTAAATTTGAAATATCTTATTTTTATTAATTTGATTTATTAAATTTCAAATCCACAAGTTTATACAAATACATACATACACACATTTCTATACTTTTAATTTTGCAAATAGCTAATTCTTTGTTTAGATGGTGCAAAGAATTTCAAATTTATGATTATTGAAAAAAATATTTTTTAAAGGTAAATACATTCCATATTTTTAACCCAAATTCAAAATTAAAAATAAATCATTTCGGTTTTAAATTTCAAGTAATTTTTTTTTTGATAAACATTAGTTAATAAAAGTTATAAAAAGTAATTTATAAAGCATGAATATAGATATTATTTAAAATGGAATTGACTATGTTTTTGGCATAAAATTAGAGAACTTATTTCTTATTAACATTATAAGTTGAATTTCAAATAATAATATAAAAAAATTGATTTCAAATCCATCATCATTGGGTGTAGAAATTTCATTTAAAAAATTAACTAAAATGCAAAATTAAAATTTACATAAATATCTAAATAATAAATTTTATCTCACACTAATTTAATATATTTATTCATATACTTTTCAATATTTGTTACTATTAATTTATTTTTATTTAAAATATATGTATTATATTTAATCATTTTTATCTTTTAAATTTATTTTTTATAAAAATTAAAGATAAATGATAAATAAAATCAAGATGTCTAAATGATAAAAACTAAAATTCATAAGATAAATTAAAAAATTATAATAAATTTAAAAAATTTAAAATAAAAAAAACATCAAATTTAAAAACTATATATATATATATATATATATATATATATATATATATATATATAGGTGATATCGAATAAAAAACAACAATGCCTTCAGAAAATGCAATATAAATATCAATGATTGTACGTTCAATTTATGTTCTCATATACTCTCTCTCTTTCCATTTTCTGAAATGGGAATGATCTCAATGATAATAAAATAAAGGGGTTCCTTTTGAAATCTGATTCCACTTTACCACATACATGAAAAGCCCAAGACAAGCAGGCGCAGCCTATGAATGGAAGCACAGGTCAGAACATACATATTATTATTATTATTATTATTATTATAGGCGAGCAAAATATCCAAAAAATCGAATAAACCGATGATATTTGGTAATTTTGATTTGGTTTTTTGGTTTCGATTTGATTTTTTTCAAAAAAATTTTATTTACGGTTTTTGGTTCGGTTTAAATGTTGAATAACCGAATAAACCGAACAAACCGAATAATTGACCATAAAACGATGTCGTTTTACATTAATATTTAAAACGATATCATTTTATATTAAGTATATGGTTTATGAATTTGGTTTTTATGTTATTTGGTTTATTAGGTTTGGTTCGATTTTTTGTTTATTCGGTTTGGTTTATTTGTTTTTTGATAAATTTTGATTTGATTTGATTTTATAACTTCAATTTTCAGTTTATTCGATTCGGTTCAAATCTTCCACAAAACCAAACCAAACAAATCGATGCTCACCCTACATATTATATATATATATATATATATATATATATATATATATTAGGAACCAAAGGAGAGACTAGTGATCTTTGTGCAACTTGTCTATCTTCTTCAATCATTAGATCATTTCTTGTTCCACATGCCATGGGATTCTTAAAGCTATTTGAGTTGTGCTATTGGAGATTGTCTATGGAGGGTTTCTTTTTCTCTTTTTTTCATGCCTTTGTGTCACTCTCTCTTATCCTATATTACCTATTTAGATAACTTCACCTCAACTAGCATTCACATCATTGAATGATTTCAGAAATATTATATATTATATATTTTTTCTTTTGAAAAAATTAAAATAGTGATCTTTAAAGTTATAATGATAGAAATAGCTATTTGGGTTTAAAATATTCTTTAAAAAAAGTTAAATTTATTATTTCTAAAATTATTATAAAATATTGTAATAATAGTAAAATAATTTTCTATCGCTAATATATCATATAATAATGATAAATATTTATATTCATTATTAAAATCATATATAATAGCAATAAATTTTTATTTTTATCACTAAAAAATGTATGATAATGATAAAAAAATTATATTTGGCATCAAACATTTACTTCTCATTGAAAACATACTTAATATGTAAATTCCTATAAATTTATCAATATATTAGTAATTTAAAATTAAGATAAGTGTTAGCATAAAAAGTAACAATGCAACAAAATCAAGCAATTAACAAACAAGTTTTAGAAAAAGAATAAACTTTTTCCTATTTCCCTTTTCCTAGTTACGCTACCTCAAGAATACGGTTCGTAATAGTATCGGATATCGTTTGACTTATTTCTTAAATTGAAAAATCTAGAAATGCCCTAAATAGTAAGATCCTTCTAAAAACTCTCCTCTTCCCTTTTTCAATCCAAGAAAATATAATATATATACCTCCTATGTAAATAAATCCAAGCCATCCAAAATATATGATCCAATGGTGTAAAAATAACTCTAAAAATGGAGATCACGAAGTGCAGTTAAGTCATACTCGACTCGAGTTCAACTGAACTCGAGTCGAGTTGGATGCTAGAAAATTAAGTCATAGAGGCAGCAACTTACTCGACCCGAGTTAAGCTGAAGTTGAGTCGAGTAAGACCCTGGAAATGAAATAAAAGACAGCAAAATAAATGGATCAAGTGAGACTCTAACCTACATAAATGGATCAAAGATTAACATATAATTAAGAGAAAATAAAAGGAAAAAGAAACTATAAAAATATGCAAAAATATAAATGATCAAAATGATGATGAAAATAGATAAAATCATGCAAAAACATAGCAAAGTACAAAATATAACAAATATCAAATGCAATGGAATGAATGTTATGCAAATGCATGTAAATGATGCAAAAGATATAAAAAAGTTGAGCATAAAAGATATAAAATATAGCTTAAAACATTAGGAAAATATAGTATATAAAATGTGTAACAATAAGTATATTAATTTTAAAATATAAATATATGAGTTTTTATGATATTTATAATCTTATGATTTTATTTTTAGTTTATTATTGCATCGTAAGTAGAATATTATTAGATTTTCAATATTAAATATTTATATATTTTAAATTTTAAATGATATAATCATTTATAAAATGATTTAGTAGATTTTAATTACTCATTTTTAATTGTATAATTAAAATTTTGGAAACCGAAAAGGTAAGCAAAAAGGAATACTTTTGTCTATTAAACTTTTCGTTTTTTATTATTATCTCAAGCTATAAACAAGGCAACAACATATGATAATCTAAGAAGATTTGATAGGAAAAAGGGGGGTAAGGCCTCTCACAAAAGTAAGGTCACTTTATTTAATGGAATTTTGTCACCATCCTCTTAGAATCTCCATGGATACTTGAAGAATCTTCCTCTTTACCATCAAAAAGATATCACCCCTTACTTGCTAAAATCTTAAATATAATTCTTCAAGGTAAAAGAAGAAATTGCTCAATATATATTTTTTTTTATCCCATGATGTAGTTTGGACTGGCCAACTTGTTGGCTTTTAGTTGTCATGCTTCATGTCATATATGCACTATGCTTGGATTTGCCAGGAACTTGGGTTCCACCAATTGAAGTTGAATGGAGAGGGCTTCACGTTCTATCTCATTTTAACACAATTTTCCCCTTTGTTTTTCAAGTGTTCGACCCTTTTTGGCTCCTTTCCATACTCAAAAAGCTCGCTGAAAATTATGCCAAGTGGGTAATTTTCCGACTTTACCTGATCATCTTTTCACTATCATTTATTGTGGTTCAGCTTCAAATGGTAGGGTTTTCTTTGGGTTTTTTTTTTTTTTTTTTTTCCTCTTTTTTCCCCACCGGTATTTGGGTTTTACCGAATAATAAGAATATACGGGGTCAAATACAAAAAAGGTTGGGCTTCCATCATAATGGGCCAAGTATAGAGCAACGGTAACCCAACCGAAAACGGAATGCAAGGGACCGGAGGTCTAAGACATAAACAATAAACATACATATATACATGGAATAATAAAAATTGCCAATAATCATATAATATTATAATATTTTCATTATTTATTTTTTAATTGTGATATTTTAAATGTTTTTAATAGTTTTCATATGCATTATGGATAGTATATAAATTGAAATACCTAATAAAATCATTATATATATATATGTGTGTGTGTGTGTGCAAACATTAGAAAATAAATTATAGAAACTAACAAAAGCATAAATATTAAAAAATAATATAGAAAATTACTGAAAATATATAATTCCATGAAATATGATATTAATAAATCTTAAATCCTCGATCATAAGATTGTACCTTATGATACCTGTTCATACATATTCATTGCCTTGTCATATCAAACTCATTGATATCATAAAACTCAGAAAACGAAGTAAATCTCGGTTGCTGTAAAATATTAACCGTGGTGGCAAAATCTTGCCGATAAGGCAACGTCGGCAGCTGTTTGTTTAGACCTCCATAGCTGATTGGATGAGCCCTGACATTGTTAGTATTATTATTATTATTATTATTATTATTATTGTCGAACACCGTCATGTCCCCGATCATCTGATGATAATTGAGAGGTTCAAAATAACTAGCCTCTTTAACCATATTGCAAGCTCTCTTGCCACTTGATTCACAACTAAATTGGCTCAAGTCATCACCGTTATTCCCCATCATCATCATCACAGAACTATTGAGGGGATCCACGTCGAGCACCGGAAGCATTTGATGATGGGAAACAGTCTGATGATCGAATTGATTCGTACAAGAAAAATGCTTTGGAAGCAAGGCGTTAGCGTTATAGGTAGGATCAAGTGGAGTTAGTTTGGTGTTATTCATCGACCCGACCATAACATAACCGTCTCTTTCACATCTTGTCTTCAAAATCTTAGCAGTTGCAAATTCAATCTTAGATTCAAGCACAGATGCTAGTAAACTAAGTTCATGCATTTGTAATTGGTTCAGCCGATCATCCCAAGCTGGGTACTTGGCCTCCATCCGTGCCTTGCGTATCTTTACAATATCATCATCTACTTTCTTCTTACGAGCTTCGAAAAAATGAGACAAATCTTGATTTCTTTTACGATCACCGCCATGAGATTGATATCTACGAATGATCCGACTCATTTCACGACGATCAACCGGCCAAGCTTCGACATCAACCGGGCGATCAGTGAATCTGGGGCCAAAGATGATGATGCATGCATCAACATCACAAAGAACGTGAAACTCTTGCAGTTTTTTGATCAAACCCTTCTTCCGTTTATTGTACGTTATCATGCGAGACTTCTCGTTGCTAATGAGTTCCATATTTAGCTTTCCACGGCCCATCTGTCTTGATCTATCAAAAAGAAGGAAAATCTTTCAAGAAAATCAATGATTAATTAATATAACTGGAAGAACCACTACATAAACTACAAAGTGCAACGTAAAAATAAAAAAAGAGTATAATAAGAGGAACCTTAAATTAATGAGAAGAACTGTAACGGTCTTCAGAACCTTGAGATGAAGCAGAAGAACAATAATGGAGTCTTTACCTTGATTTACCCTATTTTTAAAATAATTAAGGACCAATCTTATTATGGAAATTGAGATCATGATGGCTGATTTTTCATATCAGTAAATTATGAATTAATTCCTTATTAATATAATTATTAACATAATAACACTAAACTGCAATCAATTACTAATAACGTCTCCAAGTTTAAGATTCTCTTAATGTTAAATGATTATACGATATTTTCTGAAAAATTTTTAAAATAATATTTTTGAATTTTAATATGAATTTATTTTAATTTATAATTATCCAAAAAAAATGTAATTATCTCTGTAATTTTCCAAGAAGCTGTAACTCCATTTTTCTCTATCGGCCTGAAAAACGGCCCATTGTTAGAGAGAATCTAAGCCGATTGATGAAGTGGGCGACGGTTGTGAATTGATGTTAAGGCTTTACTAGCCCACTCAAATTTACCTCCAGCAGCTCTTACCTTAAGTCATGCCATGGACAATATGAATTAACTTGGAAGCAAGAAATGGAAAGGAGTAAGATCGGTAATAATTAAAAATAGATTACAGAAAGCAACTGCGGAACCAGAGGCAGAAGAAATATATACGAACAGACAGCAAAAGCAAAAGCAAAAGCAAAAAAACAAAAAAAGGAAAATTAAAGATACAAAGAACGTAAAGGGGAATAAAGAATTTGATGACCTGAAATACCGTCAATATTTCTGAAATGGGTTTTCTTATCCATGTGATATTACAAGGAGAAAGGTTTAATTATGACCTGATTGAAGGCAGCCTAAGCGGCCTTGAATTGACACTGCGTGGAGTTGAAGGTGGCCCAAAAAATTCAGAATACATATCCATGAAGAACTTGTCTACAATGTCTAAATAAGCAGGGCATGTAAGTCTGGAATAATAATGAAGAATTTCTTCAATGTCTAATACATGATCCACATTGCTTATATCCATCATCTCTAGCTCCTTCAGCTTCTGGGCTAACATGAAACTCCTTCGTTCGTCTCTTTTTTCGCTTTTCTCCAATCTTTTAATACCCTTCACTTTGTTATTAGGACTGTGGTTGTAATCTTCTCTTCTTTGTATTTGATAATCCATTACCGGATGATGATGGTCTGTATCCGCCTTGGAGAATTTCATAAAACTTCCGGTTCGTGAATCTTTGTTTTGTTTGGTTTCAGGAGTTGGTAGCGGTGGTGGTGGTAGTGGTAGTGGTTGTGGTGGTGATGCTACCGTCTTCTTGTTTCTCCTCCTTGTTGCTTTGCCTTTGATGTTATTATTATTATTATTATCCGAATCCCACCTGTCGTTAAAGTCGGCGTAGAACTTATCCAAATCTTTGTTGCTGTTGAAGCTTGGTTTGACAAAATTCATGTCGTACGAAGATGGGTTATTATAAGGGGATGTTTTAGGTATTCTCTGGTAAGAATCACCACCAGAAAACAAGGACTTGAAGTTTTGTAGGGTTTTCTGAAAGAACTTTTTGGTGTTGGAAATGGAATTTCTAAGCAGCATTGGCGTGGATGATTTGCTGAAATTCCGCTACAATAGTGTTCTGGGTGGGAGCAAGTAACTCCAGAAAAGCAAAAGCAAGCAAGAAATCAATATAAAACTATATCTAACTGTTACGCAAAAGACACATATACAAAGACGGATTTCTGAAACTTCCTTCGGCTTCTTTTGGTGGCGATGATCGCAGTAAAGATTTATTTATAAGATGGGAAAGAAAGAGGAGCCATAAAAGTTTCTTGGACTTGCTAAAGAGAAGAGAAAAGAAAAGAAAAGGTGGGAAAATTCTATGGCCAGCTCTTTTCTTGGCTTTCCAACTTTGTCTTTATACGCTCCTTTGGCCTGTCATTGTGTTTTCTTCTTTAGAAATAATCAAACCGAGGAGTCCCCACTTTCTTCTTTTTGCTCTTCCTGCAAATCAAACGAAGAAGAAGAAGAAGAGGAAACAGAAGGAAGAACTTTTGGGATGGAATTGGATTTTAGGGTAATTATAAGAGAGTTTCTTGAGTTTTACTTATGATGGAGGAGTTGGTGTGTAGGCTCTTTAGGGGAAAGGAAGGAGCGGGGTTTGGTTGTTGAACTGGATCTTTCTTTCCATTACTTCCCTAGCGGCTTGTTGGTGTGTGATCCCTCTTCAATGTGTTGTGGGGCTCAATCGGTTACTTCCCTATACTAACATATACTACATCTACATGTATATTATATTGAATACTTTGTATAGATATAGCAATCATTTCAATTTCTAATTATCAAGATAAATATGATTTTAAAGATAAACAAAGGAATAACAAATATATCTTGTTACTTGTCTTTCTAGCTACTAAAATAGTCTTCGATATATCTGTCTAGCAATGTTTTCTTGAAAGTGATTTTTAAAAATCCATGTTAATTGTTAGGTTTATAGATCATGTAAAATAAGCATTTGATGTGAAAATCGATCCTAATAATTCACCTAGACTAACCTTTCATTAGCTCAATTATATCAAGAAAATCCAACAATTATTATAAAGTTATTTATCAATATAATATTCTAAATATAATTATTATATAATAATAAAGGAAATATTTATGTTTGTAACAGGCACCTCAATCATTTGGCGATTGTCTATGTCTTAGAATTTGATATAAAGAAAGAAAGTAGCAACAAGGCCTACTTTCTTAATATGGTTCTTTAAAATTTGATAAATTAGAGGGGGGCAAGACCATGATTAATGAGTGGACCATTGCTGACAAAATTGACGAGTCCCGCGAATCACGGAATGGCCTGACTCGCACCATATCTACTACTTTTGATCGAGTCAAACCCAACACTAATTCAACGCACCAGCACATTATCTCTTTAATTAATCTCTACCCAATAGATAGATTTCACAGCTTCTATTTTTGTTTTTGGTTGTCATCTTCCTCCATCCCATGATTCTTCCTCTGGATTGATTGATCCAATCCCATTACCACTTACTTCTCTTTTCTTTTGTTATACATCCTTAAGCAATACACCCCCACGATATCATTCATCAAATTAGGGGAGAAAATCTAATTATCAATTTGATTTAATTATTTATCTTAAAATAATTCATATTCATAGGTAAAGTTAGATCACCGGCAAACCTCCCTCTCCTCCTTCCACGTACGATAAAAGTCGAGGTTGATCCTGCCCCTGTATTTAACCTTTGCGAATGAACTTCATTATATATTTTATTTATGATGATGAATATTAACCACTACTAAACAAAATGAATCTATGAATAATGAAATCTAATAAGGAATATGGGACGAGAACGAGTCGGTGCTGGGGGTAGTCTAATGGCTAGCCAAGAAGGTTGGTAAAATCCTAGGAGTCCAATAATTAGTTGAAGTGGAAGTCGTATTTGTACTGTCTGTAGTGCTTTTTTACTTTTAAGGTCAGATGATATATTAGCTTCAGTCAACTACATACTATGGTAATATTAGCAACCCACCGCTAGAAAACAAACTTTATCCCGCCGGTTGAACCACTCTTCTCCGGTGCATATCGTCGACAGTTACGGCGACTTTGGTTTAGCATTTTAATTGAAATTTTCAACTTTTCCGTATTCAACCCTCTATAGAGTGCATTTGATTATTATTTTTTAATATACATATTTTTATATATTTTCATAAATTATTTTTATTTATTTTATTTATCCACGTGATATTTATTAATATTGATCATTTAATCATCATAAAAGATGAAACTCGTTCAAATTTTTAATTAGATGAACTCTCTCAACAATAAATTTTATAAAATATTATCTAAATTTAATTCTTATTTTAATATATTAAATTAATAAATTAAAAATAAGTCAATTTTAATTTTTGAATTATATATTGTAAAATATGTAATTATTGAGTTAATTTATAAAGAGATATATTTAGAAAAGCATTTCTTATAAGTTGTGGATGAATTTTCCTATTTCACATTAATGGAAAACACAATAAAAAGATTAAATAAGAAAATTAAAAAAAAAAGTAAAAAGATCAAAGTGAAGAATCGTTGGTTACTTGATTTCTCAGAAACACAATAAAAGTCCATTATTATTACCAGTATGAAGAACCATCTGCCACCAAAACTATATATATATATATATATATATATATATATGTTAATTGCATGTGCTGAATTTGCATACAACTTGGTTTGACTTTTCATTTTCAGGCGGATAAGTAGATATTATATCTGAATTACTTTTTAATTTTTTTAAAAAAAATTAAGAAATCAATGAATATATTATTGATTTGTGTAGCTTTTTGGGAAAAAAAATAAAAATTTTAAATTTACATATATTATTTTAATAATTTTATAATTTTTTATCTTATTAGTTTAAATATAATAAAATAAAATAATAATTACTTTATTTATTATTATTGTCAATAAACTTACCAGTTTCACTGTCATCCTTGGTTTAGAAATATTCAGATATGTCCATTATTTTAAATGTATGATAGCTCTGATTATCTGCAAGTTATAATCATTATATTTGGAATAATTAATATTATAGTTAATAAATAAATAAATATGATAATATAAATAATCGATAAATAATTGAACTTTTTCAGTTTCATTTTATTATTTTTGATTAATTATTCAACCTTGGATTATTTTTTTTTAATTTTGTTATTGAATAATTTATTATATTTTGATGGATTACGATAGAACGAGTTTTAGTTAAGTTTCACAGGAGAAAATAAGTGATGGGTAATGGAGATGGTGACGGGAGAGCTGTGAAATGACTTGGAGAAAGAGATGGTTGTAAAGCAAGGACCAATGGAAATTGGCCACGCATGTTTAGTGTTTGGAAAATGTCATCATCTTTAAGTTACCTCCAGTTTCTTGACCTAACAGAACCACCCGCCTTCTTACTCTTCCTTCCTCTTGTTTCTTTTTCATGATTTTATCTCACATTTTCCTATTTATTATTTTTCACATATATTTTCTGGTAATTATATCCATAATTTCTCATTTATTTTCTTAATACCAGCAACCTTACTTGATTTATAAAATTTTAAAATATATATTTTTATTAAATATTTGTATTTTTAAAAATATAGATATTTAAATATATTTTTAATTTAAAGTATTTATAATTTAATGAGAAAAAATAAAAAATAAAAAATATAAATATCAAATTTTACAATTATTAAAAATGAAATATATGATATTTTATGAAATATGTGTATTTTATTTAAAATTGTATAAATTGAATCTAATATTTTATCAAATATATAATAGAATAATTCATTTTAAATAACTTAAATCGATTAAATATGAATTAATTTCCATAGTAAAGCATTTTGTTTATATCTTATTTTAAGTTCACCAAATTGATATAAATGTCAATTAAAGTAGATTAAATTGTAATTAATGTTATATATATGATTTTCTTTTGCTTAAAAAAATAAAAGTAACTTTTGACTATAATTATATAATTATATAGATATAATTGATAAAATAATTCACACAGGATTATAAAAATAATATTTTTTTATGATAAATTTATATTCAACATATGTTAAATCTTTCTACAATTTATAGTAAATATATATTAACGTTAAAAAGTGATATTTTTATAAATATTTTTTAAAATTAATTATTTTTACAAATTTTCAAGAAAACCCATCATTTTTTTAATTTCTAAAATGTTTTAAAATTTCTCAATAATATATCATATTTTATTTTATTCTTTTTTTTAAAAAAGGTGTGGGAATCATAATGTGTGTATTTAGACAAATTCACTACGTTGAAACACTGCCTAATCATGGAAAAATAATAGTCCTACACGTATGTGCGAATCAAATATTTATTTCTTAATTAATCATTATTATTAAAGTTCACATACTATCATTTTCGTCATTAATTTTATCATTAAAATTTAAATATAACGATAGATCATTAATTTATTTTTAAATTCAATAAAAAATTAAATATGATCAAAGTAAATAATGGAGATAATTAAAAAAATAACGGGTTATAAACATAACATGAAAATAACTATTTTTTATATTATATATATATAT
The DNA here is from genome assembly GCA_948192965.1 of Dalechampia spathulata. Classification (NCBI taxonomy): domain Eukaryota; kingdom Viridiplantae; phylum Streptophyta; class Magnoliopsida; order Malpighiales; family Euphorbiaceae; genus Dalechampia; species Dalechampia spathulata. The sequence continues at coordinate 121,104 of CANYBF011046499.1, read as the reverse complement.
ATATATTTTTTTTTTATAGTATTAAACTGATATTTAAAATTCACATTACATTTTTAAAAACTGTATATTTATTAAAGTCTAACATTTACTATTTTGGTGGATGTTTTTGGGTATGGACTAGTTTTAGAATACTTTACGAAAGCATGATATTTTCAAGAATTTTCTGTTTTATTTTTGATAATTATATAAAAATCGCCAAGACATAAAGAAGCCTTCGCCTTCGTTTTCGTCTTCGGCTGTGCCTCTTGAAGGAACCCAAAGCCCAATAATTACGTGATAATAAATGACTGTTAAGGTTGGGTCATACTCAAAAAGCCCGAAAGAGGAAGTTAGTACAGTCGATAGGCTGCAAAGAGGGGACAATATTAGAATTACGGGCACGAGAAAAAAGGCTCAATGCCCTAAACAATTCCGCCATTAATGAGGAGGGAATTGCCAAATCCCGGCAGTAAAATTAACCTGCCTTGTCAATTTATCATTAATGCACAAGCCCTACTAGCAGCAGCAACAGCAGCAGCAGAGAATTCCTAGAATATAACAAAAAAAAGCATACAATATAAGAGAAAGAACACAACAAATGTGGAATCAAGGCCCTCTGTTATCCTCCCTTTTGTAATGTAATGAAACATTGCCATCAAACCCTGATCAGAATATTAGCATTTTCTTTAAAAATAAAGCCAAAATGCCATTGCCATGCAAATCTTATGCCCTCATTAATAGCACACTAGCCAACAAGTTTTACATGTTTTGGGCTCACATTCTCTCTGCCACTTCGTTAGCAGTTCACTCCCCTTTTTTATCATTCCATTATGTCTTCCCCATTTTCCAGTTTCAAATTTCAAAAATCAATTAATTCTCAAGTAATAATAATAATAATAATAATAATAATATAATCTTTTTTTTTTATTATTGAAATGGACGTATGACTGTTTATAGGAACTATATTAGATATGACATATCAGTCACACAGTCACTTTATTTGGAATGAAAGCCCTAAAGTAGGGTCTCCCCCCACTTCCCCACATGCTTTTTTCATATATTTGGCTGTAATATACATACATATATATATATTTATTTAATACAATTAATTTACATGCAATAAGATTCAATCTAATATATTTAATATAAAATTAATCAAATAAGTGAAATTCGATGTAATCCGATTTCAAAAAACATAATAAAAGTTTTACTGTATAATAATATGATTCAATTATGAAAAACTTAAATATATATTTATTATATTATATTCAGTTCATGGAATATATTAAAAATTATCAAGCCAGAATTATAATGTAAGACATTTTATTTTATTTTCCATTTAGAGTTTTGATTAATATAGGAATTGCTTGGATTATGCAGGAAGATTAGAGTATATTACAAAGTGAAAACCGTGTCCAATGCTAGTAGGGTGGTAGGGTTTGCTTTCTTTTGTCTTGCCTGTTATTTAATGTAATAACAACAAATTAATTTACAATTATTAATTTGATTTGGTTTGGTTTATAAGACAACAAAAAGAGCATATGTACCTAACACATAATGTGTCTTTGCTTTGTCCTTTTTAAGTGATTAGTGAACAAAACAGATCATTAAACCCTCTTAATCTCTTTTTATTCACTAGCATTTTGTCCCCAAGCATCACTCTCGTCTTACTTTTTTTCAAATTTCAAATGGCATTGTCTCCTCTTCTTTCTTCTTTGTAGTTCATTGGAGATTATTTGTCATGAAAGGACAACCTTTATTATAATATAGTTTCTTATATTAAACATACAAATAATAATTATTTTTATCGTTTTATGAAACTATAAATTTATTGATTTTTATACGATCTATCAATTTGATATAAATATAATGTTATTCATAATCGGATTTATATTAATATATTATCACAATAAAAATCTAGTTATACCATTACTTAATCCATTAATTCAATTTATAATTTTGATTGTATTATAATTCAAGTTTAGCCCGTTAATTTTTCTTAAAACTACATCATTTTAATTTTATTTTTTGGATTAATCATATCATTTCATATTATACGAATTATTTCGTATCAAACATATTGATTTAACTTGTATGGCATGTAAATTACTCATTAAGTTATCTATATCAAATTTGAATTAGGTATAATTTTTTTGATATAATTAAAAATTTAAATTATATTCAAATCATTCTCGTAAATTAATATGATATATCAACTCGAACCAAAAGCTCTTCATCATAGGATATACAAAAGTTTCTTCTGCTTGTTAAAATCCTACAACAAGTCACACTGCTATGCTATTTTGTACATAAAAAGACTTGATGCAAAGCACCGGACAGCATATATATAGTTTTGATTGTTTTGTTGGAAGAATTTATGTCCAAAGAACATGTCCACCATGAACCACATTGATGATTGATGTAGGTGCAGGTCAAGATTTTTAATATAGCAGGGGATTTTTTTATTTTAATTTTCTTCATGGTAAACTATATTTAATGACATTTATATGTTGATTTATTTATGAGATGGTACAAAAAAGTTAAATTTTTCATGAGTTATTTAGATTTATTTAATGACATTTATTATAAATTGAGTTATTTAGATTCGTAAATTCATTGGTTGATAAGTTATATTATATGTATGATATAATGCTTTTAATATCAAAAAGATTATCCTTAAATTTATTGATTAAATAATGATGGGAAGTCATCTTTTTTGAAAATGTTAATGACTTGTTGTATCTTTTGGTTGGATTATTGTATATGGGAAAAGAAATGAAAAAGTCCAATGCCAATCTTTTAAAGATTTGAGCAACTTTTTCTCCAAATTTGCTTTCAAAAATCTGAAAAGTTTCCATCCCAATGTTCTCAAATTTGAAGCCAAAAATCACAACCCACGCCATTTCTAAAAGCCTGTTCAAGAAACTTGCATTATATGGATTCAAATTTCCATCCCTCTTTTTACTATTATGATTCGAATATTAAAAAGATTCATATAAATATAACTTTTCTCCCTTAACTTCCAAATGGGTGTAACTTCTATCAAGAACCCAGAAAGTATATCACCGTCTTCTCCTCCTTTGATGATCAATTACAATGTTGCTCCACCCACAAGAGTCAGAGAGATGGCAAGAATTTAATACTGTGTTAGTTTGTACCATTTGCAGATGAAAACACTATATACAGCAACAGTGGCAATGGAAGGAGTGAAAAACAAAAAGAAAGGAGACACAATCTGCCATGAGAGATCTAATCTACATGGATAAATAATAGAAACAGAAATAACCCCATTTCTGGAGCGGCAGATAAAGGTGATTTGGATTCAGAAAATAAAAGAGTAAGATGAAAAGGTAAAATGGGAAAGATAATATTCATTCATTAATTAATAATATCGTAGTTAGAACACTACACTACAACATTACAGATAACGCAGAACGATCTGGCTTTGTTTTTGTTTGATCGTTCATTGATTAGGACCAGGTAGAAAACAAGGCCTCCCAAATCTCTGTGAACACCTCAAGGATAATCCTGTGATGATGATCAGAGTTCAGCGACAAGAAACATTGTAAAAGCTGTTCGAGATCTTTGGCTGAAAATATCTGTTTTTCAACGATCATCTCCACCATTGATGTCCTGAAGTCGTTATATGGATCACTTGAACTCTTCACTACGGCAAAGCTGTCCTTCACTTTCCCATGCAATGGAAAAACACCCATTTGTGAACTGATACCCTTGTTAGTAGCAGCAACAGCAGAAGTTCGTCTCCGGCGAGAAGAACTGGGGTTTTTGCGACGGCGGCGGCGGTGTTGACATCCTGATGAATCAGAAGAAAGACTTCTCGAAGAGAAAAGCGTATCAGATTCATCTTCTTCGTCACTGCTAAACGTCCAGTAATAACTATCTTCAAAATAAGCACTATCTCGAGAAGAAGAGCTAAATAAGCTCATATCCTTTCTGTTCATACTACCATTCTTGACATGGGTTTTACGATTATTATTATTATTATTCTTTTTCTTCTTCTTCCTACTCTTGTTCTCTCTGTCTTTATAGAAAGGATTCAAGAAAGGGGAAGCAGGAGATGCAGGAGGACAAGCCTGTCCACTAGTAGCTGATACAAAAGGAGGATTTCCGCCGGATATTTTCTGTCTAGGCAAGATGGAATTAGAAATCGCTTTGGTGGTGCTTTCAGGGCAGTTAGGCTTGCAAATGGAAGGAAAAGGTCTAGTCTGTTTGGAAGAAGGTGGCAACGGGTGCGTCAAATGGAAGTAATCCCCGTGATAACTATTCTGAGGAACAAAGACAGGTTTCTCGACAATATCCGATAAGTTTCTGGTCCGGCACGACCGGAAGGAGCCGCGAAATATGCGAGAGATTCGCGTTCTGAATCGATCTTCCATCACAAAGAAAGAGCAGAGTATGAAATGTAAGAAGAGAAAACAAGTCTACTTTTCCCTTTTGAAGAGAAAAGCTGGCGGTCTCCAGGGACATATATACACACACACACCCGAGTGATCCGATCGGATCCATATCCTCATCCGGGTCTAAATAAATATAATCCCAAATACATTTTTAATAGTGAAATATAATAATTAAGTCGATCTGTATAATGATGATGCTTTTTGCTGTTTTCTGGTCCTGTTCTTTGTCAGGATTTAAGGAATTAAATAGATAAACAAATAAACTTTATGCAATGATTAATTAATAATGCCACTTTATATTATTTCACAATATTAAATACAAGTTTGAATTCTTGCCACTTCTTCATTAATTAATTCCAAATTAATAGAATTATCAAAAAGCTTATATGGTTCGATTTGGAAACGGGTCAAATATATATATATATATATATAATCTTTATTTGGTTATCTCCATTTTGGATGGTAATTATATATAGCCATATCTCTTAGTAGGGGACCAAAAATGCATTAACAAAAAATACCCTTTTCAAGTTTTAGTGGAATATTTGAAATTCAAACTTGAATAGCTTGATTTTAAATATATAATTATATAAATATAACTCAAGATAAATCAATCCATGAAATCAATATATTATTAATAAAAAAATTTTGATATAAATAAAATCTAATTTAATCCAAATATTATCTTTTAATTTACGATTCAATCTGCTACATTAAAGACAAAATAAATGAAAAATACATTTATTATAAATTATAGATAAATAAATAATTTTCTTAAATTAAAAATATAAAAGCCATTGAACTGGTTCACATGGTACATAAAATAGGTACGAACTCAATCATGTGAATAGTTGCAAGTGTGCAATTATGCACCTTTTGGATTTCAAAATGGACTCATTGCCTTAATTATATTTGTATTTTTCATTTTAATTTGTATGAGTAATTAAATAATCAAAATTGATTATTTCAAATTCAATTCGTGTAAAATTTTCAAAAGGGTACATTATTAATACGTATATCAAATATATTTATGCTCAAGTGGGTTCATTTTGGTGGCATACTTTCACCATCTTCCGTCATATATATACACATTCACATAAGATTGAGCTTTCTTCTTTCTTTTTTCTTAAGAATCTGGATTTTCTGACATGAATTCATAATTTTTATGGGAAAGATTTGAACTCAAATGTTAAGATTTTTGAAGAATAATTGTATTACTTAGTACCAAAAGGTGATGCCCCTACCCATGAACTCCCATACACCGACCTGACAGGATTGTGAAGGAAGTAAATCATGGTATCCAGCGGCCTCTTAGATGGGAGATCCGTTGTCTTGGTGTTTACAAAGAAACCACCCATAGGGTGTAACTCCTATACTGCGACTGTTAAGACTCAAACCTTGAATTCTTGGTACAAATTCTACCATCCGAATTGTATTACTGTATATTATAAAATGTTGATTGACCCGTTGAGGAAAAAATAATTGAAAATAGAGAGAGGGAAGAGAGATGCATGGAAATATAGAGAGGGTAGGTTTTGAAATGCGAGATTTTGAGAGTATTGTGAGTGGAGGAGGACAAAGGTAAAATTGTCACCTTTTACCTTGTTTCTTACCCACAAAAATTAAAAAAATAAATAATAATAAATTAAAGTGACCTTTTCCGTGTTCAAATCTACGCAGATTTTTGACGTAAATTTGTCAATTTGCTTTTTGTCCATCATGAAAATCAATTATTTTATGACATTCATACCCTATTTCTCCAACATCAGACAACCGAACCAGTCTACCCCTTTTATTGCACCAAGAACTCGGATCTTGGTATTATCACCTACATGGGTCTTCATTTCATTACTTGCTCCCTCTTTTTTTTTTTTTAATATCGTAGTAAAACCATGTAATATAGTTTCATTAATATGAAGGTGTTATATGATCTCTGAATGCATGTAACTCTGAAAGAGCATCTTAGAAACTTCCAACAAGACAAATGCGCCCTCTCCATTTGCTAACTGACACTTTTTTGTAAGTTGGAATTCAGCTTTTCCTTGTATTATCACCATGCATTTCCTATGCACTCTTCTTCTTTTTTTTTTTCTTTCTTTCTTTCCATTTATTATATAGTTTTCATATATGAAAACTATGTATTATTTTCAGTTTTATTTCAATATTATTCTAACTTCTTACATATTATTCATTAGTATAAGTTAGTTTATTAGTTTAATCTATATTATTATATATAAATTAAGTTTAAATAAATCTAAATATAAGTTTATGTTAAGATAATACTTTTCTGAAATATTTTTATCATAATTTTCAATCAAAATTAATTAATTAATTATATCAAATAATAAGGATATCTATTATTTACATCTGTTTTTTAGAAAATGGCTATTATTATAATCATCTTGTACATAATCAATAGGATATTGTTATGATTATTATTACATGGTAGAAGTAATTATCTTGTGCATAATTATATATATATATATATACAACATGGGAATGTGTTATTGTAATTTGACATGTGGATTATGACTTTTGGGGGGGTTTGGGTGTTATAATATAATTTGGTTGCATGTGGAACTGTCCTTTATATTTGGTTGTATATGTTTAGTTTCACCACCTTTTATGGACCCATCTTAATCTCATTTTACTAATTACCTCCAAAATATAATTATATTTTCATTTTTACAGATTTTAATCTTAAATTATAATTTTAAAAATTATATTTCTGTAGATATATATTCATAAAATAAAACTTTTTTATTTTAAAATCTAAAATTGAAATAATATTAAATTTAAAATAATTCATTTTCTTATGTGGGTATTCAAATGGAGTTCCGAATTTGAATTTCTTTCATAAAATCAAACGAATTAAAGGATAATTTCAAAATTTTAAAATTAAATCAAAGTCCAATTTGATTTTTTAAATTATTATAATTTTTAAATTGAAAATTAAGTAAAATACTGTGACTTGGTGTCCATGAGGACTCCCTGCCTTCCATGACACTTTCTCTCTCGGGATTGAGTCCAGTCCTCACAATAGAGGCGCCCAAGAGAAAAGTAGGAAATAAGATCCATGAATCCAATCCGAACGTACATGGTGATATCTTGGGCCAGGGTTTTACATGGTGGGGAGTATTGGTGGTTGAGCCTAACAGCATGGACTAGCTACCATTTATACAAAAACATAAAGCACAGCATCATCAAAATTAGGACAGACTATGTTTCTCTCAAATGGGTTGTGTTTTTTTCACTGAATTCATCTTTGTCTTGGAAGAGACAAGTGATCTCTTCTAATGTCTTGCCCTTGGTCTCAGGCATAACTGCATAAAAGAAGACTGTACCCATCACCATTATTCCAGCCAGCACAAAGAACACTCCCCCGAAGCTTATCTTCTTGGCGAATGACAGGAACGTCATGGCCACCACCCCACTAACCAGCCGGTTCACTGATATCGCCAACCCAGACCCTTGAGCCCTTAGCCTCAACGGGAAGATTTCTGAAGAGTATACCCATGTTATAGGCCCAAGCCCGATTGAGAAGAACGACACGAATGCACATACCGCCACTACGCACATCACAACGGCCCAAACTGGCCTGTGGCCTGGATTTTCCAGAAACTTAGACCCCAACCCCAACACAACCAGCGAAACCGCTATCCCCGACGTACCTAACAATAGAAGGGGCCGCCGTCCGAACCGGTCCAGATAAAGAGCAGAAACTAAAACGAAGACAGTCTTTGATAAGCCCATTATCACGTTAACGCCGAACAACACTTTCTTTTTCTGAATTCCTGCTGCCCTGAACACTTCAGGGCAGTAGTATATAACAGCATCATTGCCTGAAGCTTGCATAAAAAAGTTAATGCCTATAGCTGCTATAAGCATTCTGCGAACCGATTTTGATGGTCTTAGTAGAAGCTCTTTCCATACACCTTGGCCATGCCATTTTGAAGAACCTGAACCTTGTTGATCTCCATGGGCTAAACCTGAAGCTGCTTCTTTTATTTCAGCAAGTCTAGACTCTGCTTCCGCTTCGCTATCTGATATTTTGATCAAGACCCTTTTTGCCTCAGTTTCCCTCCCTTGGATTACAAGCCAACGCGGCGATTCCGGCATTGCTATAACCCCAAAACCGATTAGTATCGAAGGGATGGCTGCAAGGCCTAACATTATCCTCCAGTTGATGTTAATAGGAAGGCCTGAGAATGCATAGTTAAAAATGTAGCCCAAAAGAATGCCAAAGACTATAAAAACTTCGGGTAAAGAAGTGAGGAAGCCACGAGTCATGGCCGGAGATAGCTCGGCTGAGTATACTGGAGCGATCATAAGGGAGTAACCCACACCAACGCCGGCTATAATGCGGCCAGCCATGAGAAAGGGATAAGATGGTGCTAAGCCCATTAGAAGAGCGCCGATTAGAAATGTTGCTGCGGCAAGGACTATCGTGTAACGCCGGCCTATGTAGTCTGAAGTCTTGCCGGAGGCTAACGAGCCGATAAGCGAACATACATTCAATACACCCACCAATATCTCTACCTGGGTTGAGGAAATTTTCATGTTTTCCCTTATAAACAGTACAGCACCACTCATCACACCAATATCTGCAAAAATTTCCAACACCACCGCCAGCGTTCAATCACTCACCATAATAAAACCCAAAAACACAAAGCACAGCCAAGCAAGATAGAAGGAAAAGGCAAATTGGACTTACCATAACCTAACAATATAGAATTGGTGGAAGCCAAAAGAGCACAAGCAAAAGCATATTTGTTAAGACGGGTCTTTCTAGGAGATGAAGGAAAATTTTCCGCTGCTCGTGATTCAACATCAATGGAATGCCTTCTGGGTTCTTCTTGAGATTCAACTTGGATGACATCCATGACCAATCTGTTTGATATTTTTGTCAGAAGTTTGAATTTTCCAGGTAATCTTGAGATGGGTATTTAACGCGATGGAAGAAAGAGACAGAAGAAATGGTTATTAGGTGAAATTGAAGGAAAGTGAAGAGGCTAAGGAGTAGTAGTTAGTTTATTGTGTCGCGGAAAGGGAAGTAAAAGATTGATGGATGGAAAGGAATGAAATCCATGAGGGAAGCAGAACACAATGGGATCAATAACACGTTCGCATACGGATTGATATCACATCTCCCACTCATCACTGACAGATCGACACTGGGCCTAACCTTGCATACCTAAGATTTGGATTTTACCAGCCTAATGCACTTTTTTAGGTTTTAGTTGATCATCTTGTTTTGGTTGATTATTATGAGTCCACTCTTCCGCCATTATTACTCCTCCCTTGGGTTTCAGAACAAAACCAAACTAGCCTTTCCATATTTTACATATTAACAAAAATAAATTTAGTTTGTGGTTTTTGGAAATGATCATGCCTAGAAAGGAAACTAAGAATGACAATGATCCAAGTAAGTTTGGATGCTTCCATTTGTAATATTAATAAAAATTAGATGAAAAATTAAAATATTAATTATCATATTTGACATAAAATAATTCAAATAATCAAAATAAAACTAAAACCGTACCCTTTTCCTATATGCATTTGAATCATGCTCTAAGTGTAGGAAGCTCATTCCACCCAACTAATACACCTCAATTACTTACATTATTTCATATTATAAATATTATTTTATATCTTATAACTATTATTTTATATCTAACATATCGTGATAATTAATACATCATTAAATTAATCATATTAAATAAATTATATTAAATAAAAATTAGATTAACAAACCTTCCTCTTAATATGTGTCATGCAAGTTGTGTCACAAGTTGCTTAGCCATGAAGTATATATAAAGTCACGTGCACATGTGAAAAGGCAAGTGCTATCTTACCTTCGAGGAATCGTATAGCAGACGAATTCACTATAAATTGCAAAAATTAAATCATAGTTTTTATGAAATGATTGGACCAACTTTATTTATATTTAACTTTGTACAGAAAATAATAATAAGAGGGGAGCAAGTGGCCTGCTTCTGAGGAGGCTTCGCCCATGGTCCAATGAAAACACTGTCAACTGCTGGTTGCTGGAAATAGTTGACAGACAGGCACTTTTTCTACATCGAAAACTGAGAATCCAATGAAGATAATGTTTAATAAATGAATCAATGAAAACCCCTCTGCCGAAGAGAATAACATTGTACAGCTTTCAAGGAATGAGCTTACAAGGGTTCCAATCCTGACCCCATGCTTTACAATATATGTCTTTGATGGTTGACTACCCACCCACCACAGTCTCTAGTCTAAAACAACATCTTCAGCTGTTGAATCACACAACAAAAAAGTACCGATTCAATGGCAGAAGAATCCATGCATATGAAATCCCCTTGGCAGGATAATCTTATAGCACTTCCATTATCATCTCACACAAGACAACCAACCAACAGAATTCTAGGCATGACCAACATACTTCCCAGATTACAGATAATTCACTTGTGAAGTTTTACAAGCTGTTCGTCCAAGTTTCCACTTTCTGAAAATGGAACTTGTCCTTCAGTTTCAGTTGTTGAGTAAAAATTTGGAATCATGAAACAAAGTGTTTTTGATCCTCAGGAACTTGATCTTCAAAAAGAGTACCGATCTCTTCCAAGGTTTTACCTTTGGTTTCAGGTAAGAAGAAATAAATGAAAAGTGCTGCTGTTACCATTATCCCTGAAAGTGCAAAAAACATTCCTCCGAAGGAAATCAACCTGGAAATGCTGAGAAATGTCATGGCCACGATCCCACTTACCAATCTGTTGACTGATATTGCCAAGCTTGAACCTTGGGCCCTTAACCTCATGGGAAAAATCTCTGATGAATATACCCATGTGATTGGTCCAAGCCCTATTGAAAAGAAAGATACATCAGCACACACGGCGACTATACACAATGCGATGGCCCATAATGGCTTGTTGTCACAACTACCAAGATACTTCGAACCCACGCCCAAGGCAGCCAATGATACGGCCATTCCAGTTGAGCCCAATAACAAAAGTGGCCTCCTCCCGTAACTATCCAAGAAAATAGCCGACACCACGACAAAGAATGTTTTCGTTAAACCCATGATGATTGTTACACCAAAAAGCTGCTGCCTGCTTTGAATTCCAGCATCTTTGAACACCGCAGGAGTGTAATACATAACAGCATCATTGCCTGAAGCTTGCATGAAGAAGTTAATTCCAATAGCCGCAATAAGTATTCGTCGAATTGGGCGAGATGGTTCAAATAACAACTCCTTCCAAGCACCCTGCCCACGCCAATTGCTTGAACCAGCTCCATGAGTTAAATCTTTCGCAGCTTTTATCATTTCTGTTAATCTCAATTCTGCTTCTTCTTCAGAGCTGGATGTTCTGACCAGCACAACCTTTGCATCACCAAACCGGCCTTTCATGACTAGCCAACGAGGGGATTCAGGCATCACCATGACACCTAAAGCAACAATTATAGCTGGAAATGCTGCAAGTCCAAGCATTAGTCTCCAGTTCATGTTGCAGGGAAGACCTGATAGAGCATAGTTCGAGACATAACCGAATAGTGCACCGATATTGATGAAGACTTCAGGGAGGGAAGATAGAAAGCCTCGAGTCATGGCTGGCGAGAGCTCTGCGGTGTAGACTGGAGCAATCATAAGGGAGTAGCCCACGCCAATACCAGCGATTACCCTTCCAGCCATTAGGAATGTGAAGGAAGGGGCAAATCCCATTAGAATGGCACCAATAAAGAATGTGGCAGCGGCTAGGACGATTGTCCAACGTCTACCAATGTAATCAGAAGTCCTACCCGATGCAAGAGATCCTACCAACGAACATACATTAAGGCAACCTACCAAGATCTGCACTTGTACTGAAGTGATATTGAGATCGTCCTTGATGTAGAGCACTGCACCACTCATCACCCCAATGTCTGTATGCACATGACAATATAAGATAATCATCATAAATGCCATGTAATTTTACCGTTCATTTCTGGCTTTTAGTGCTCTTCTTTCTCCCTTGATTACGCAAGTTAAGTGTGGAAATCACAAGAAAGAAGAGAAAAATCCAACCGATATGATTCGAGGAAACTCACCGTAGCCCAAGAGAATAGAATTTGTGGAGGCCAAAAGGGCACCAGAAAAAGCATATTTGTTGATGCTGATCTCTCTTTTATCTGGAGAGCTATGTCTTGGACTGTATTTCCCGGATTCGCCTCCAGCAACATCCTTCTGCCAAAGCTTGGCTCTTCTCTCATGATCTGATTCAGTTTCTGAAGGTGAAGAAGATTGTGAATCAGGAAGTGGGTTGTAGTAGCCATGTTTAACCGATTCAAGACTGGAACTGAATTGCATAACTGGAAGATCAAATGCCCAAAAAACACAACTTTCAGAGAAATATAATATATATATATATATATATGCAAGTGGCTCAACCCACTTCGATCAAATCAGACCGGAAAGCATCAATCACATGTAATTTCCAGTCTCTGTCAAACGGGAAGAAAGTGAAACAAGAGAAAAGCACCTCCTTTCCCTCTGCTCAAAGCTACTTGGTAAAGAAGGATTCATGCCGAAGGAGGTCCGTCAAAAGCTTAAATATTATGAGAAAGAGAACAGAAAAGGCCCTACCTATGCCACCAGCACTTTCCTCCACGTTTTTCCTAATAACTTTGTCAACATATAAAGCTCAAGAGGCCAAAAAAGACAACAGAGTCCTGGAATCAGTTCCTTCTAAAAAATTCCACGAGGCATTGGAGCACATGAACCGGTCTATTCATAGAAAGGTCAATATCTACACATGTTTAAATTAATTATTTTACTTTGTTCTACTTGATGGCCGTCTGGTAATGTATCCAGTAATCCGGGGCAAAGTTCCGGGCATGCTTGAATAGAAAGATTGCTAATGATTTCAGTGTGAACTCGTGCCCTCAACAAGAATATGCCCTTTTTTTCAGTATGTAGAGGTAGGCCCAGTGGAAGAGAAAAATCAAGTAAAATCCATGTGGGCTATTCTTTATTGTTTTCTTCTTCACCAATCCATATTATAATATGTCATTTGGCTTGGATCATTTCATAGTTTGTTCTCAACATGACATGGAATCATACCATGTCCATCTTACACCCACCAGCTTCGTTACCCAGCAGCGAATGCTGCAACAACTCGTTTGAACGGTTTAAAGCTATATTCCCATCTTATGGAGAATTTCATCTTCCATATCCCTCGCCAATCACATAACATTTTTAATCATGGCAAACGAAAAATAATCATTCTAATATGTTCAAACTAATACATATTTTAATTAGTTCCTTACATGGTTGCTCTTGGCTTCCTCAAATTTGAATATATTTCTATAGTCCAGCAACCAAGAGACAAGTGAATGAATGGTGTGCAAGCAAAATTTCCCTTGGCACCAACTCCAAGCAACAGCCACTTGTGGTTTATTTTCCATAGGACATATAAAAAGCAACACCAACTCCAAGCAAGCAGCCAACTGGGCATTTTCTATAATTTGGCACAGTTGGACATGACCAGCTAATGCCTCTACCCTCGGTTAGTGTTCACGAGAACAATTGGTTGTAATATAAAAACAGGGAGCAGAGAAATTCATATTCATGAATCAGATTGATAAAAACAAGTCATATTGATTAACAAATAAACGTATTTGGAGCTGTATTACCTTTCGTTTGTATATACATATGCACATCGAACTGATGGGACTGGTTAGTATTATCAATCTCTAGGACAAAGAAGATAAACGTTTCTCAATCGAAATCAAAGGCTCCAGGAATAGCTTATTCTATAATCTAAGAGCACAGTTGGTGAATCAAATTCACATCAGCAACATGATTTGGTTATTTATTTTACAATATATTCAATCATTGACCCTTCATTTTAAAATTTTTTTTAATTACTTCATGCCTGCATTTAGTGACCAAGAACATCAGAAAATATCTTATGATGTCTATCAGTTTTAGGTGTACTTTTCAAAACTATGACACGGCAACAAAACATGTCTTAGCCACGTCAGCTTGAAGATAAGATAGACTGGCCTCCATGTCGTTTTCTAGTTTCCTTCATCCTAATCAGTTTTTATAGAAAAATCATCTGTTGGTGTATCTTTTGTATACCAATGGCAGAAACACAACACATCATGGCATCATAACCACTCCAAAAAAATAATATTAAGGATTGAGTCTTAGCCTGCACATATAGCATATTCCTATTTGATGCAAAAAGCTGTATAGTACCCATCTATCAAACCCAATCCCCTAACCAGCTACCTTTCAGATACCCACCTACCAACCCAGATATTTTCCTCTTCAATCTCTGATCTAGCTCTTAATTTCTGTTTTAAAGGATAATGCTTAAAGAGAAACTTACTAACGGTAATGTTGATTTAGAAAGTTGTGATCTTGCAATAATGCTTCTTAGAAAAGGAAAGATGATGGGTCAATCTGATAAAGCAGCAACTGGGCAGGAACTTGGATCAAAATGGCCTTGAAAGAAATTTGAAGCGATTTCGTTAGGATTGGAACTACATACCTGATGCTGCTTTTCGTGACTGAATCAGAATTCAGTAGACCATGCAAGTGAAGGAGATGAAATGAAAGAACAAGATAGATTGTAATTCTGGCCTTGGTACTTCAACTTATCAAGGTTTAAAGGGGTTTTTGTTCTTGGAAAGATCTTGTGGCATCTCACCTAGTAATGTAATCGAGGTAAATCTCAACAATTCAGAAAGGGAAAAGGCAAAGCAAATATTTATGGCAGGAAACTACAATAAATGGCTTTCCAAAGCTTACCAGTCTCCAGGAACAAACAAAAACGGGACAGGCAGAATCAGTTTTATTTTAACACAAACTTGAAATCTCCTTGGATAGGTTTCCCAGTAGAGTCCCTCAGCTGCCTGTATCAAAGATTTATTGAAATCCCATGTAACACATGGGGTAAACGTACCAAGTTGTTGGAAAAGGACCCAATTAGTCAATTGTATGAATGGGAAAGCTGGATGGTGATGGTGTCAAAAGGACGCCCAGTTCTAAATAAAATGAAGAACAATGGTTGGTGGAAGGACCTGTCCTGACCCGTCAATGGCAGAACAAACAATTAGATACGGACAAAAGCATGCTGATAAACAAAATGATTAACAATGGTTTCAACCCTATACAAGATAATTGCACCTTAGTAAATTGCCAAGAACTTACCTTTTCTTTCCTATTATTTTCCCTTTCCTTCTCTTTCAATTGCATTTTAAAATAATTGCATCACAAAGATTCCTATTTACTGAAAAAAGCATAATTCAAACGAAAAAGCCATTCACAAACAGATAGTTGCATTCGAAAAGGAAGGGGGAAAAGGGTAACCTTTGATTTTGTTTTTTTTGGTAATTAGTTGTACTGTCCATTGTTTTTCTTTAACGTTCTCTTAAAAATAGCTGAAGGACTAGAATACAAGATACCAGATCATATCCCTATCTACTACAGCTTCTCATCGATAAAAGCGACGTCGGTTCAGCATGGGTATGCATTTGCCCTCTTCGACGTGTGTCATGGCCACTGCAAGTTCAAAACTTTACACCTGGATCATGAACCAATTCCAAGAGAGCAAAAACACTTGAAAACACTCATTTTTCCCTGTAGAATCTCTCATATTTCTCTGCTTGCAGAAAAGATGTGGAGATAAGCTTCTGTATCATGTTGATATACTGGACACTATTTTAAATAATCTTTTGTTTTTTGTCATCTATGGAATTGTGGATATCTCAAGGAAGAAGGGTACTTCTCCATCCTCTAAAGTTACTTGTCCGTGCTCTGTTTCTGCATCAAGATATTTCCTTTCTGCTGCTTAGTTCAATTTTCATTTTTGATGGCTGTCCATACTTGAAATTGCAGTAATGGCAAGAGTCTATAGTTTCTCTCTCGTTTCAGGTCTGTTCTGACAGAAATGGTAGTCAAATTTAACCAAACGTGTTGTAAAGTTAATGTGCTGTTTATTAAAATATATAATAATCATCGTTGCCAGTTATACTCAAAAAGCAGAGGCAGTTTGCTTCGGTCCTCGTTTTTGGTACCAAAATGTGATGCCCTCACCCCAGGTCCTCGTTGATATTGACAAGATGACACTGATATCAGTGATTAATGTATTAAATAAACTTGATAAGCTGTCTGTGATGTTCCTTAAAGATATCTCTTACAAGGCCCTGGTAATAATTGAATGGAGAACCCTTTATCCACCAAACAGATAGCTTCTCAGATGATTCTCCTTCAGCAAACTGCTCTTTCTGATCGCATTTGTTGAGTTATTTGAAACGGAAAGAATATCACCAATAATGGCTGCCGGTGTTTATTAAAGAATCTTTATAACAACATAATGGCAGAAGGCCATGATTTACAACTTATGGGATGTTTCTGTTCCTGTGTATAATGTTAAACAATCAAATGAATTAATAAATTAATAAAAATGCAGGGTCTTAAGATATTACAAGGACGAGGACATCCACTCGTACTCAT
The DNA here is from genome assembly GCA_948192965.1 of Dalechampia spathulata. Lineage (NCBI taxonomy): Eukaryota > Viridiplantae > Streptophyta > Magnoliopsida > Malpighiales > Euphorbiaceae > Dalechampia > Dalechampia spathulata. The sequence continues at coordinate 104,220 of CANYBF011046499.1, read as the reverse complement.
TAAGAAACAGGAAGCAGGTGTGTAGACGTTAGAGCAATGACCTACCCACAATTATGGTAACAATGTCATAATTTCAGACATATTGCGAATGAATAGTAAAAATACTCTGTCAGCTACGAAAATTCTTAAGGCAGCTTCTTTTCCTTTTCATATCAACGTTATCCATTCATTATTGGGATAACAGCCGAAGACCAGCTTCTAGATCCTCCAATGTGATAGTTCGCAGCTCATCAGCATCTACACAGTCAAAATCAAGCCTCAAGTCCAAATTCTCTCGTGCATTAACCAGCATTGTATCTGCTAAACCTCCATTCATCTCCCTACGTTGCTTTTCTGTTGTTTCCCTCTCTATCAGCGCTGCAATGGCATCCATGCTACATTTTGAATGCAACTTGAATCCGTAAAGCAAACCATCTTCTTCTTGATTATCCATCTTGATATGGACGATCCTGGCTAAATCTTCCGAAGTGAAGTCATCAAAATGGAAAAATTTCGTAACCCTCCTGCAGAAGCCTTCGTTGGATGCTATTACACGTTTCATTGGTTCGCTGTATCCAGCAAATATGACTACAACTTTTCCACTGTCCATAACAGACATTATCTCTTCCAGTGCTTCTATTCCATAATCCTTGTCATCTGCTTTCTGCATAGGTATAAGCCGATATGCTTCATCGACAAAAAGAATTCCACCCTCTGCCTCTTTGATCTACACGTGAAAGTCATGGATTCATGATCTTCTAAAAGGTAGTTTTATAATCTAATACCAATAAGAAGCAGCAAGAAATTTCAGTGTTTACCTTCCTCCTAGTCTTTGGTCCAGTATGACCAACAAATTCACCAACTAAATCTGTACGTTGTACTTCTGTTACCCTGTCAGTCGGTAGAATCCCAACCAGATGAAGTAATCTTCCAAGAACTCGAGCAACCATAGTCTTACCTGTTAAATAATATGGCATACAAATAGTAATTAGGAAATATCATTGGAAAGTTTACAGCCATAAGGCAGCCAGTCACATATAAAAGAAAGAGGACATTGGCATTTCCCACTTTAGCAGTTGAGCAAATGAATGGAATATTGGCATGTCAGGGGGAAAAGTCACCATTACCCAGTCAGGCAAGCGGTTACCTGTTCCAGGATTTCCCAGAAAAGCCATATGAGGTGGTCTCCTCGTGGCCACTTTTAGCCCAAGGGCCATGCGCCTCTCGTCCAAAAGCATCCCCTTTGCCCATTTTCTTAGTTGTACCTTGACCTCATGCAGCCCGACTATGCTCCTTAATGCATTTTCAAGTTCTTCCATCTTAGCTTTTGTTTCACCGCAAGCTTCAAGTGCTCTTTTCTTTCTCTGCTCATCAATATGCCACTGTAACAGCTGACGCAGCTTCTCACTTCCTGGACCTCGTGATAGATGATTAATAGGAGTCATGCCTTCCTGAAAATTTAAACAACATCAGAAAATGAAATATTAAACTAAAACAAAATGAAAAATTAAAGCCATGGAAATCTAAATACATTATCCTTAGCATTGCAATCAGCATTATACTTGAGCAATGTCTTAACAGTTGAGTGGTCTTCTGATCTGATTGAGTACCAAACAGCAAGGTGTAAAGGCGTCATGCCATTCTGCACGAATAACACCAAAACATAAAGCAGTTAAAATCAGGGAAGACAACTTTGGCACATTCCAATCTTAATTCCAAAGCAAAAAAAAAAAGAAAAAAATCAGAAGAAAGAGGATTAAAAGTGTACATTTGCTTTGGCCTCAATAAAAGCCCCGTGTGCAAGAAGTAACTGTGCAGCTTCATTGCATCCATTCTTTGCTGCCATGTGCAACGGAGTTTCTCCATACTGCAAATTTCAGTATACAAGTGCTCAGATTTGGGTCCAATAGAGCGATCAAGAAAAGCTTGTACATGATTCATTGAAAGCAAATAATGGAAGTGAATAATAATATTTACCATATTCTTGGGTTCCAATTCAACCTTTTCAAGTCCTTGCCAACCGAGCAGGAACTTAACTATCTCAGCCCTGTTGTTGCCAGCAGATACATGGAGAGGAGTCTGTGCCATCTGCAGTTAAAACAAACAAAATTAAAACAAGTAACAGAAAACAAGTAACGGAGTAGGAAGGCACATGAACTTTGTTTTCACTCCCATTACGCAGTTTCAGATTCCATATCGAAGTGTTACTTTAACTTTGACAATTTCAGAAGGATGCGAAAACAAGAAAAGTTTCTGGCAAAGATAGATGAGGTTAGATAAGCTTCTCCACCCCGATACAGTTACATCAATGCCACCAAATATCATTACTACATCTAACTTGCTCATCGTTTAGAACTCTCCTGAAATGCATTTATGGATGAATAGCTAAAGTTTATCCAAAATGTTCCTAGCCTAAATTCTCGATAATTAGGCTAAATAAAGTGAACATTAATGTAAACAAAGAAATGAAGAGTCTATCTAGACCTCTACAACTCATCTGAATAAACCATCCCCAAATTAATTCGTTATGGATCTAGCATTTTTTCATAATGAAAGGTGGAACCCGTACTTTCCAGACTGTTACTTCTTTGAAGTCTAAATACTTCAAAGAATGCCTCTGCTAAATGGGAAAGAAAGCAAGAACTGAGGCAGCAATTCACTGGAATTCATCTCAATTTCAGTTTCAGTTTCAGTTTCAATTTAGAATAATCTAAAGGGAAGGATGCAGACCCATGAAAGATTTAGGTAAAGCTTGCCAAAAATTTTATGATCAAGCAATAAAAAATTGTGTAACAAGCAACAAAACAAAACCAAATCAGATACAATGACTACGAAAATGATTAAAATCTGAAACCCCATTCACAAAAACCAGAAAACATTCATTCTTTCATCAAATAATCCATAAAAATCCCTAAACAGAAACCATTTAAACACAACCCAAAACGAAAAGCAAAACAATATGAAAGAAAAGAAACAAGAAATGAACGAAAAGGGAATCTTACAACAGGGTTTCTGTCATTGAGAAGAGAAGGATTGAGACGGAGTAGCTTTTGGAAACCAAGAAGATCTCCGGAGAGGGCAAAGCCATGAATGGTAGTGACCTTGTTAGAAGATCTGGACCGTTGATCGGAATGCCTGGCCTCCATTTAGAAATTAATCCGAGCCCGCTAGTTGGTGATTGATTGCCAGGCGTTGTTACGATTGGTGCTCTCCCTTGCAACCAAGGGAGAGACAGAAATGGAGGGAAGCTTTCTCTTCTTCCCTTCCTTCCTTCTTCCTGGTTTTTTTTTTTTTTTTGCGTATGGCTTCCCGTGGTCAGTCTCCGGCGGTCACTGTTTCTCCAAGGGAAATCTTTCCATAGTCCAATTTATTACACTGCATTTTATTTTAAATATATTTTAATATAAATTATATTAATAAATTATTTTTTATATCAATAAAAATAGGATATTTTTTAAAAAATAGAGGGAGTGTAAGTATATAGTTAAAGAAGCCGCAATCTGATTTGCTGGATGGCGCGTGACAATTATAGTAAATGAGCTGTTACCGATGTCCGAAAGGAGCGCTTAGCAGCCAAATCTAATCACCACAGTCCACCATGAGCTGGCCCTCATCTCCGCCGCACCACCTCCGTCCTTTTATTCTTTCTAATTTCTTTTTTTTGAAGATACTAAATATAATTAATCTAATAATTTTAAAATATTCCATAAGAAATAATATTATATCGATCATAAATGCAAAGATCCTTTTCAAAAATTATCGTATTATATATATATATTAGATATTTGAATAGTCGTATTAAATACTTTTTATTTGGTGTTTTGATTAAATTAATTTCATTATTTTATATTGTAGTGAATTATTTTCGGCCCCAAGAAGCACGTTGCTTGCAAGAAACACAAAGCAAGCCAAACACTCATCCACTTTGTCTGTTGGGCCAATGGGCTGACCTCCATTAGTTGGTGGCCCAATATATCAGAAAGAAGGTTCTCCACGTACCAGAAACTCCCAAAATGTTGGCACCCAATCTTCCTTGTCAGCATCCATTTTTCTATGATGGCACTTAAACAGACATTTATAATCGTAGATTATCGTAAATATAAAATATTTTATAGTGAAATAATCTAAGACATCTCCATATAACAGGTAAATGTCGTGTAAACTTTGAACTCAAATCACATTTGTTTCTTCTAATTTTCGGTAATTAGATAATAACTGAACTCAAAACCATAACTTCCGCTAATAATCCAATCTAACATCAGTTTCAGCAGCTGCGTGCATCTTTGTTAAGCGGCCGAAGATACCCACAAAGCCACGTGTCAAGAACAAAACTGGAAGATGAGGTTGCTTTAACGTGTGGCCATCACAATTCTCTCCTCCACCTGCCTATATCAATGGTCGCCAATTCTAAATCTTCTCTCCAAAGATATTTTATTCATTTTTTTTAATGATCTCTTGTTTTTCTTGATAAATTAATGCTAACAAGAAAAACTACCAGAAGTTGGGAATCAAGAACTACCATTTGGATCAATAAAGTCTCCAACTTTACACTAACTACCCAGTTTAAGGTCGGTTATGGCAGCTACGATTTCTACTCTTCATGTATACCCACAAAGGTTAAATCATTGTTTTTCTAGCAAACAAGGGATATATAGGTTGCTTCGACCTGGTTTTTCATGGTCAGGTTTTGGTGGTGCTGTAAAGTGCAAGTCTTTCAAGTCTGAGGATGGAAGGGAAGTGGAACCGCAAGATAAAAGCAAAGAGAGTCATAGAAAGTTGATCAATGACAAGATTAATTTAAAGAAGGAAGATGGGTTTTTGAGTGTTTTAAAAGATGCTGTTTCTGGGTTTGGGAGGTCTGATTCTCACTCAACTGAAGAGCGTACCAAAGCAGTAGCTAAAATGGAAGAGGTTTTCTCATCTGTGAGTAGTAAATTTTTCTTAAATTTGTATGTATTTACTTACGGTTTTTATGTTTTAGTAATTTCTCTTGGACATAGATGTGTCAATTAAGGTCTATTGTATGGTTTTTGCACAAAATCTATGATTGGTTATTTCATGAGTTTTGACAATAACAAGTTTATTTTGTAAATTGTGCCTGGTTAACTAGATTGCTTTGCAAATTGGAAGATATATTGTGACCATGATGAGCACTGGAGTGGTACTTGCAATTGGCTTTCAGTTGTCAGGTAAGCAAATATGCTTGCCACTATGATGAGGATAATGTATAACCCGTGCATTTATGATGCTAGACTGATATCAATTTTGCATGTTCTACTAATCATGGTGAAGGTGGAGAAAGTCAGATGAATACTTTGATATGGTATAGCTGGCTTGGAGGAATTATCATCGGAACTATGATCGGTGCTAATATGGTTTTAGATGAACATTGCCGAGCTGGTCCACGTAATGTTGTCATCACTGGAAGGTATCACTTTCATCTACTGGCTTCACAAAGTAGTTAGGTTCCCTTTATTTTTACAATTTACTAGATGACGGGGACGTTGTAAGAATTTTCCTATCCTTTTGATGCATAAACAAAAGATTTCTTATGCTCCTAATGAATTTGGAACATGGAGAATTGATACTTACATGTTCTTATGCATGTTTAAATTGGTTGGTTTTTAGTACTAGAGGACTCGGAAAGGCGCTTGCTCGGGAATTTCTTCTATCTGGCGACCGAGTGGTTGTTGCTTCACGAAGGTTGAATGCAAATCATGGCTTGTGTCCAGTTTGTGGATTTTATCTTAATAATATATGCACTCAATTCTCTTGTCCTTGTTTGGATCTTTGTGAAGGCAGCCCTGAGTCTGTAGACACAACAGTCAGGGAGCTGGAGGAGAACCTCCAAGGAATGATCACACAGGGTGGGTCAACTCAGAAAAATTTGGCACATGCAAAAGTGGTTGGCATAGCTTGTGATGTTTGTGAACCTTCTGATGTACAAAAATTGGCAAATTTCGCCATCAAAGAATTTGGTTCTATTGACATATGGGTGAGCAATAGCCTCTGATGAAGCTTGTATCTTGCTCTATCTCATTTACTGTAGTAATCTGTCTTCATAATACATGCTGCTTGTTGGCTTTATTCAAGTTTTATAAGCCAAAAAACATTATCAAGCGCACATACAATATTATATGCTATTCCACAATTCTTGTCTACTCAATTGACCAGAACTTAAATTCCACCTAGTAATTCCCAGCGCCTAGTTAATGTGGAAACATGGTCAAGTTGTATTTCCTTGAATTGCATATATGAGATTATTTTTATTTATGTTTTCTTTTCAACTTGGAGCAGATAAACAATGCTGGCACAAACAAAGGATTTAGACCATTGCTGCAATTTAGTGATGAGGATATCAACCAGGTACGTTATAGACATGACACTGATGTTTAACAGGTAACTTGAATGTTATTGGTGATGGGAATTTCTGATTTGAATAATGATCAAATGGTAGGGGCCGACGTTAATGCTTGCCTGTGTGATTTACTGTCACATATATATGTAGTTATGCTTGTGCGTGGAACAAATAATGATTCTATTTTGATTTTGTTTGATGGAAGTGCACATGACATCAATGCTTATATCTGGTTCTTTTACATGTCACTAAGTAACTTGTTATATATTGTTTTCATGCTAGATTGTTTCAACAAATTTGGTTGGGTCTATACTCTGCACTCGAGAAGCCATGAGGGTGATGGTAAACCAACCTAAGGGAGGGCACATTTTTAACATGGATGGTGCTGGTTCTGGTGGATCTAGCACCCCTCTTACCGCTGTGTAAGTTATTTTGTTCATGTAACTTTCATCCTGTATCTTTTAGACAGGATCGGGAAGTTTTAATGCGGAATTCTGTAAAGTTCAGAAAGTCCTGGCTGTTGTTAATGACGCGAACTCTGATTTTGTTTCCACAAACCTGCAGTTATGGGTCAACAAAATGTGGTCTTAGACAACTTCAGGGATCGCTTTTGAAGGAGTGTAAGCGATCTAAAGTCGGAGTGCATACAGCGTCTCCAGGCATGGTCCTTACAGATTTACTATTGAGGTATGTTGATTGCATTCTTGTTCGTTCAATGCTGTTTGTAGTAACCTTTTTATATTGGCTGGTTTGCTGATTTGCTAAGGCATAGTTTTAGGATGATGCTACAATTTATCTCCATCTTCCGGAAACTTGAACCTCTCCAGAGCTAATAGTTCGCAAACAAGAATCTTTTATGGTTAATTATACTTACATTCCTTGGTCTTTCTGGGTTCGTCTTTTCGTGTAGTGGATCAACTCTAAAGAATAAACAAATGTTCAATATCATCTGCGAGCTTCCAGAGACAGTGGCCAGAACTTTAGTTCCTCGGATGCGGGTTGTGAAGGGTACAGGGAAAGCCATCAATTACTTGACCCCTCCCAGGATACTACTTGCTTTGGTCACTGCATGGCTGCGGCGTGGTCGTTGGTTTGATGATAAGGTAATCTTGATATCTCGAAAGACTTCTTCTCAATCTTAAACTGCAGGAAGTTGTCATTGGCACTATTAGGCATGGTAAATTGTATTACCTCTTAAATGCATTAGCTGAATTGTCTGGTTTCCATACGCCGAGAATCTGGAATAACTCTTAATTTCTTTGCATGATATGGTTTAGGGAATGGCATTATATGCAGCTGAGGCAGACAGACTCCGCAACTGGGCCGAAAACCGAGCTCGGTTTTCCTTTACAGATGCAATGGAGATGTACACAGAAGGTACATGGTTATCGGTGTTCTCACTTTCAGTCGTTTGCGCCTTCATAATCCTTTCAAGCACAAGCAACACTTTCCCTGGAACCTGAAACCAAGCAGCCGCCCCGCATAAAGCATACCGAGCATATAAGCTGTCATTTAAGTAGCCTACAGAACGTCCCGTAGAGATACGACTCGAAACCGGCAGTGTACAGCTAGTCAAGGCAGTAATCGAATCAATTACAAGCGGACAGTTGGTTTGAGATAATGAAAGGGCGCTGCAGGTTGAAGATGAAGAAAGAATAGAATGCCAATATGTTAGATTTGTGTAGGGTAGATATTGAATTAGATGAACACAAGCATTTGATTCTCAATTGAGAATGATTCTAACCGTAATTTCATGTTCACCAAAATTGTATTAAAATTCAATTCAATGGCTTGCGTAAAAGCATCTTCCATGCAAGCATGGCACCTCATGGAAATTGGTCAGACCGATTCTCCTACCATTGCCGGGCTGCAAGCTTGAAGTTGCTTGTAAGCTACGTTAATGCCCGCCCTGCTTACAAGCTCAAAGCGCCATTTGGCAAGTTCCCACGAACTATCATAAATATTTTCAATCAATTTTAATTAATACTTTTTTCAAAAAAAAATTATCATAAAATACTTTAATTAAAAAATTAATAATTACATAGCAATGATGTTCATATATATATTTAAAGTTTTAACGAGTTAAAGTTGAGCGTTTTAACGAATTAAGTTGAATTTTACTTAAGTTTGATTATTTATAATTTAATAAATTTGGTTAAACTTTTTTAATTTTTTTTATATATTGTAAATTTAAATGAATGTAATCAAAGTTTAAACAAGTTTAATAAATATAAATAATAAAATAATTTTTTATTTTTATTTAAAAAATAAAAAATATTAATAAAAATATTATATTTCATAAATTTTTATAATTTTACAGTAATAATTAAATTTAAAAATATTTATTTATATATTATATATTTAATTTGATTTCGATTTGTTTATTAAATGAATTTGAATAAAATTTTATTTGAATTAAACTTATTTATATATATATATATATATATATGAAAATAGTAAAAGGCAAACCAAGTAATTGAATGGAATGGGGAGGCTTTTTGTAAGCTAATGTCATGGCGTGAATCGCGATAGACTAATAATATCAAATCAAATCCGCATGTCACATCCTTTTCCCTTTTATATTATCGAATAATAATCTTATTTTCCTGTTTAAATACTAATATTTATTAATATAATCTTATGATTTTTAATCAAAAAATTATATAATTATTAATTTTAATATGATCTGTCAATAAATTATGAGCTATGATGAATTAGGGTACGTAAACAGTTGTAAAAATACATGATGATTGATGCTTATTTGGTATATAGTTAGCATACTTATAGTAAACTTAATATGTGTATATATATATATATATATATATATATATATATATATATATATATAATATCACAATTTTCTATATTTTTTACAATGGGTTAGGTAATAAATCACTCATAGATAAAGATGAAAAATACATAAATGACGTTCCTCTGGAAGAATCACTTTTGGTTTGGTAATTATTACTTTTCCTACATTGATGGTATAATATTAATTTATAAATAAAATCAATAATATTCAAAAACAGATTAATAAAAATTGTAGCAAGTATTTATTTAATACAATATTCTTTTTCATTTATAAAAATTTAAAATAAAATATCTCACAATCTAAATATCTTATTTTAATATTATAAAAATATTTTATTCTTAATATTTATAAGATTTTAATGTTTGTTTTTAAAAATTGTACAAATGAAAAAGAAAATAAAATTCAATTTTCTTAATTTTTATATTCGTATTACAAAATCTGACGTGTAATTTTGATTTTGATTTTTTTAATAAAAAAAGTTGTATGTCCAGATCATGTTGGCTAACGAAGCATTGATTTTAATGAAGACACACATTATTATAAAGAGATTATTATATAAACATTGACCTACCACATGCTAATATTCAGACAATTTTGACCTAATTGATTTTTTCTTAGAAGAACGGGCAATGCCACCATTCGGACAACTTTTATTTCCTAATTTTTTTAAAAAATTATATATTATTTTATTTACGTTTCCGGCATTTAAAATAATACAAGGAGTATCAAACATATATATATATATATATATATATATATATGTAAATTATTGCAAGCAAGCAGATATACCAGTTATGTTATTCTGACAAGTGCTCTGAGAATGTTGGCGTCACTGACCAATTTAAGATTCCGTTTAATAATATATATAAATGTGAAATTGTATGATTAATTTGATTTAATTTAATTTAATTATCAAGTCGGGGTTGGTTATTTTAAATTAGGAAAAACGTCTATATCTCAAAATGTGGTTATCCCTTTGTATCCAGCTGGTTTTTGCCCCTTTGCTTTCCTTTTAATTTATTTATATATATGTATTATTTATAATATTCGCATTGCTTTCGAATTAAGCTGCTTATTTTTCTTAATTACTTTTTTCAATAAATATATATTTTTATTTCTCATTATTTTCAAGATAATAATATATTATTACCAGATGCATATATACAATGTCCGAAATTGATGAATTTAGAAACTTTGAATTTCTTTTCATTAATATCATATTCTATTTCCTTTTTTTTTTATAAATTTTTTCCATCAATTTAAAATTAATTAACTATTATTTCCTTGTATTTCTTTTCTTTAAGTATTGAATATATAATAATATAGGTTTAGATGAAATTTCCCATTGTGACTTAAATCTTTTGTAATTAAAATTATTTTTGATAATATAAAGTAAATAAATATAAAAATATAAAAATAAGATAATAGGGGAAATAAGCGAGGTTAAAAAGGGGGGAGAAAGACGGCGAATGAGAGGGCAGCATTTCCCGAGGAAAATTCCAAACGAACCCTCACATGTAACCAACCAGAAAGAAACAGCGCAAAAGCGAAAACCAAAAACCAAAAAGAAAAAAACCAAACCGAGTGAAAAAGCCGGAGGAGGAAGCAAAACGCGGGCCAGTCGTGTAGGTCCCACGCCTCCCATATTGTCCAAAATGGCCATCTTCATTCCTCCCTTTAGTTCTCTTCCAACTCAGCCCACTCTCTCTCAAACGAACTCGTTAACTGTCTTCCTCTCTTCCTCCCTCCCGTTCTGTGTCTGTTTTTTGTTTTTTTTCTGTTTGTTTTCAGTTTGAATCGAACCAGTTAGCTTAAAGATTCATAATGTCTGTCTCCCCTCCGACGTCACCCCCCTCCACTAACAACACTGCTCCCCCACCGGCCACTCCTGCTTCTTCCCCACCTTCCTCTCCTGCTTTTCCACCTCCTTCCCCTCCGTCACCTGTTAGTCCATCAGCACCTTCACCAGCCGCTCCGTCTCCACCTGCAGCTTCCTCACCCCCACCTTCCTCCTCGTCCTCCTCTCCTCCACCTCCTTCTCCTCCCACCTCCACTCCTTCACCTCCTTCAACCACCACACCTTCCCCTCCTGCGGGTTCTCATTCACCACCTGTCACTAGGAGTCCTTCTCCACCGTCTACTTCGAGGTCGCCGTCTACTCCATCTCCGCCGCCTTCGTCAGGTTCACCTGGAATCTCTCCAGGATTGGTCGTAGGAATAGCAATTGGAGGGTTGGCGATCTTGTTGGTGTTGACATTGTTTTGCCTTTGTTGCCGTAAAAAGAGAAGAAGACGTGATGATCATGAAGCTGCTTATTATATTCCTCCTCCTCCTGGTCCTAAAGGTCGATCATTTTCCTGAAAAAAGAATTGATTAGCTTTGTTATACTATCATACTTGCTTTATTTTGATCTAAAGAACCAAATCTGAATTACTTCAACTGCTTTAAAATTTCCGTAACTCACCAAGTTGGGATTTTTATTTGGCGATTATGTTGGCAGATGGTCCTTACGGTGCTCAACAGCAGCAACATTGGCAACAAAATGCACCACCACCGCCAGATCGAGTATTTACACCAATGCAGAAACCTACTCCACCACCGCCAGTTGCATCAAGGCCACCGTATCCTCAAGAACGTGTTTCAACGACTCCACCACCTCCACCTCCACCTCCTTTCATGAGCAGCAGTGGTGGGTCTGGCTCCAATTACTCTGGGTCTGAAAACCCACTTCCGCCACCTTCCCCTGGTCTAGCTCTGGGTTTCTCGAAGAGTACATTTACTTACGAGGAATTAGCACGTGCCACGGATGGGTTCTCCAGCGCTAATCTTCTTGGTCAAGGTGGTTTCGGTTATGTGCATAGAGGCGTCCTTCCAAATGGGAAAGAAGTTGCTGTTAAACAGCTTAAAGCTGGAAGCGGTCAAGGAGAGCGCGAGTTCCAGGCTGAAATTGAAATTATCAGCAGAGTGCACCATAAACACCTTGTTTCTTTGGTTGGATATTGCATAACTGGGTCTCAGAGATTGCTGGTTTACGAGTTTGTTCCAAACAACACTCTGGAGTTCCATTTACATGGTATGCTTAGATTTCTACTATATTGCTCTTCTTAAAATTTGCCAGAGGATACTTTAATTCCTTTCCTTTTACTGTTTCTGCATCTGTCATGGTATAAAAATTTCCAAGTGATGTTCTTTAAGCACATAGTTCTAAGATGATTTCGTAAAATTGAAGCAACATGTTTATGATAGAGAATACACATTGCAGGTAAGGGACGACCCACCATGGATTGGCCTACCCGACTCAAACTTGCACTGGGATCTGCTAAAGGACTTGCATATCTTCATGAAGATTGTAAGTTCTATTATTCTATAGTTTCTCTTCTCACATCTCTTACCTTTCCACTCAAAAGTAATATTCTGTGTGTCATATATTGTTCTGCGACAGGTCATCCTAAGATCATTCATCGTGATATCAAGGCAGCTAATATACTCTTGGATTTCAAGTTTGAGGCGAAGGTATAATTGCATTCCGGAACTTGTGGATTTAAATGAATAAACATGAGCCCAAAATGTTGAATGGTTTTTGTTAGATATGCTAAATTTACTCTGGATCCGTGTAATCCTTCTATTCAGGTTGCAGATTTTGGACTAGCAAAGTTTTCTTCCGATGTCAATACACACGTCTCCACCAGGGTGATGGGAACCTTTGGGTAAGATCACAACTTCTTCACACAGCTGTAGTCTCAGCACTCTAGTATTCTAGTGTTTCTTTTCAGTTGTCATTTGCATCAAACTTGAGAATGAACTTCTTTTTCATGGCTTTGCATAAGAGTTGAATGTGACAGTTTTGATTTCTATATCTTCCTTCCGTTGATAGGTGATTATTTGTTTTGAAGCAATTTGCTGTGTTTTCGAAACTCAGCTGCATCTGTCCGTAACTGATGTATCATTGCAGCTTTTTCCTTTCTATAGTTTCTATCTTCTGCTTCTCATGATGGTAAAATCGTTTGGTGATTAATTGATTGTGATAATGAACACACTGAATTGTATTGATCTGTTATACTCTTGGCAATTGGTTAAACTTTACATTTGCTGTTAATAAGTTGTTATTGCTAGTTCACTTACATGCTTGGTTTCCAGGTATCTGGCACCTGAATATGCATCAAGTGGGAAATTGACAGATAAATCTGACGTGTTCTCCTTTGGGGTAATGCTTCTGGAGTTGATTACAGGGCGTCGCCCTGTTGATGCACATGCTGCTTATGTAGATGATAGTTTAGTAGACTGGGTGAGTTATCGAACTTTATCTACGTACACTTGCAAACATGATATCTCACAATGTTAAGCATATATTAGTTAGTTTGTTTAAATGTATGGAAGTGATAGTAATATTCAATGTTCTATTGCAGGCCAGGCCTTTGCTCACACGAGCTCTAGAAGATGGAAACTTTGACACCCTGGTGGATCCAAAATTGCAACATGGTTATGAACACAATGAGATGACTCGCATGGTTGCTTGTGCTGCTGCTTGCGTCCGCCATTCAGCCCGGCGGAGACCACGTATGAGTCAGGTATGTTAAAATTATCAAGTCAAAATTCAATTCTGGTGTGAATTAACAGACTTGCTAGCCGAATTATTTTGTTATGCATGTGCTGAAGTAACCAAATGAGACCTTTTATTTGTCAATGTAGAAGAGAGTTTTAAAGATCATGGCTTGTCATAATTGTTCTCTTCAACATTTGACCTTGTAGGTTGTCCGAGCTCTGGAAGGAGATGTCGCCTTGTCAGATCTTAATGAAGGAATTCGCCCTGGACACAGCGGTTTATACAGCCATGACAGTTCAGACTATGACACAAGCCAGTACAACGAGGATATGAGAAAGTTCAGGAAGATGGCTTTGGGAAGCCAGGAGTATGGTGCCAGTGGTGAATACAGTGAACCGACAAGCGAATATGGTTTATATCCTTCTGGATCGAGCGGTGAAGGACAGTATACCCGCGAAATGGAAATGGGAAAAATGAAGAAAAGCAGCCAAGGTTTCAGTGGAAGTTCATGACCGCTGGACCGTGTTCTTTTGTAAAGAACTCTCACTCTTTCCTTATACTCTTACTTAGATGTCAAATTTGCAAGAATGACATGTTTTGGATGTGACAACATATCTAACACTCCTATTATTCAAGTGTTATCTGCTTTCAACTTGTATTTACTGTAGGCCTCTCCCATACGCAACAGATATTAATCAAAACACATGTTGATTCTTTTATTCTTTGCTTAATTGTCTGCCCAAACTTGCTTGTTTTCTTTGGCTTGTTTTATATATAGATAGCACTTCGATTTGTTGCTTCTGTCCATTTACTTGGCTTGAGGCTTACAAGTTGGATAGGCTGGTGGGAAAGCATTCACCAAATGAAGCATTTTTAGGTGGTTTGGAGTTTCTATTGCAAGCATATATTACAAGCTATTGTATCCAAGAAAAGTTTGTTCCCTTAATCTTTTGCCTTTCTTTTGAAAAACCGCTTTCAAGTCCTTTTCAAGTTGGGATCATATTTCATTTGGTGAGCAAGCTAGCTAGCCTAGCCACCTTAAAGCTATTATTTCCTGATCTTGACCCACCAACCTTCTTGAACTAGGCCCTTAATGATTAGCGGAATACTCTTCATTTGGATTCAGTTTATGAAGTACCCTTCTCGCACATTTGATGCGGGATCCATAAGGAACTACCCCATGTATAGACAGGAACTGGCTAACCGATTTAAGTTGTTGCAACAGTGGCGTTGTCATCGCCTTGCACCTGTAACTTATTTTTGTCTGGGGGAAAGTGGATTTCCCTGGCAAAGCCAAGTCAAACTGAACTCCTTTTTCATTTGTCAAGTGCGTATACAGATCATTGAAAGTGACCGTGTTTAGTGCGCATGGTTTGTTCTGCTTGTGAAAGAACGGAGTTGGACAGGTCATACCATGCCATTTTTGTCTTTACTTTGGTATAAATCTCTTAGAGTCATTTATAACAGCTGAAAAAAGGAGAAAAAACATGGAAGACAGCTTGTTAAAAAACCTAACTCTATCTTCAGAATCCAGGAAGAAAACAGCCTTTTTGTTCCAGAGATAGTAAGAAACACTGTCAATCATGTTCCTACTTGATTGGAACGTTCAATCCTGTTTTTATGTACGTGTGAAGTAATCCAAAAACAAAAATAAAGAACGTTGAATCCTGTTTTTACAGACGCTAGCACTACGAGCATTAAGCAGAAAGAAAGATGTCCATGTTAAGCAGCTAATTTCATCAATTTGATAAGTTTTCGCTGGAAGATTTTGATATGGTTTGAACTGCACATATTTTTCAGCATTGCACAAGCGATGCGAGGTGCTTTAGTCCGTAGTCTCATGTCTTAATCTTGTGAATCTTGACATGAGTCAAGATCCTGTAGCAGATCTTTGTCATGCATTTGAGCCTACGGGCTTCCAATTTTGCACCTCTTTTACCCTGCAATGTTGCATATGATGGCAAGCCTTAAAAAACATGATGCAGGCATACGTGAAACGCATAGTTCAACACCTGGTACAATAGCAACTATTGGGGCAGGTTCAATTGAGAATAGAATTATTGCCTCTGGATTGTACTATAGTGCTCGTTATGCTATTTTGAGATTAATCAATCTAAAACATTTTATTTTAAGATTTTTATGGTATACAACTCTTCCCAAAAATTTATATCCGGATAAGCATCCAAAACAAAATATAGTACGAATGTACAACTCTACTGAACATAAAACTAATTTCTGTGTCGATGCCTGCGAACATTTGCAAGGGAAAAAATGCTTCCTGTTATCCTAATATTCCAAAACACAGGCAAATGAAAGGATCAGTCTGAACTACAAATTGGCTAACCGACCGGAGCCTGTACCTCTCCTCCTTCGGCGGTGCCTTTGTCGAATCCGCCAAATGCTTAACAATAATAAAAGGCCTATCAAACAAACAGAAGAGCAGTCAAGGATAATGTGACACCTGAAAAGTAATCCACAAAATTTTGAAGGAAAGGGTAACTTTCACAAACCAGTAACTGCCACTGCTGCAGGTACAAGCCAATGACTAGCAACGAGTACAGGAACATCGAGCTGCAAATGAGAAGGGTGTGACTATGGTAAGCGTTTCTTGCCATCAAATTATCGTATGGAAACAAGGGACCAAAGAACTATAAAACTAACTATACATATTAGATAACATATTTCATACCTCATCTCCATAAAGCATTCCCCAGTAAGCATTTCCTGACGAGTCGCCCTTACCTTTTGCAGTAAACTTCGGTCGTCTCTGATTGGAAGCATCTACTGTGGAATTCAAACCTCTTCCCAAATCTATCAAAGAATGGCCTGGAAGTCTTTTATTCCTTCCCCTAACATGTAGATTGTATCCCTTAGTTCCCCATACTTCAAATCTGGAATCAGTCCTGCATATCAAATCCTTTCCCACAACAGCAGAGTAGGAGGAGAAATTCAAATCAGTTCTTCGAGAAGGTAATTGGCTATCATCTACATATAGCGCTTCATCTTGTTTAACAGAATTTGAAAAGAGTAATGGATCTCTTATGTTCCCACTGGTGAAGTCTAATATTTTCTTCAAAAGCCAATAACAATTGGTAACCATATGGCTACTGTCCAGGCAATTGGAGTCTCCATAGACGGCAATACGACCTCGACCTGCCTCTACAAGGCCAAGAATTGGGGAGTCTGCCTGCACAATATCATTACTACCATGAGAAATTACGTTTACTATACATAAAACTGATAATTTTCAGTAAGGAACTAAACTCACACATTGAATGAATTCAACTGCCCTTGAAATGCTAAAGAACTGGTTCATTAACAAAAAAGTTTTTTATACTGAAAATTTATAAGCATTATTAGATTAAATTTCAAACCGTTTCTGCATGTGTAAGTGTGCAGGTATGTTTGCTTCAAGGAGACAGCAAAGTACCAATCAAACAATAAGATGCAGATAAATGTTTAATCATACGATCGTGCAGAATGACTCTAGGACACTCCTTGATTACCAGACTATACAACTAGGAAATATGCTGCTTAGAATCTTACAAGGAAATTTCAGTGGTAAGAAAGCTCAACATAACATGAATAAAAAAAAAAGTTCATGGTTTGAAATTTTCACCTTCATCATGCCTGAAGTTAGCAGGACATTCTGAGTCGCTCCACTCTCAGAGCTATCCAGGAAAGGAAACATGTGCACAAATCCACCACTTGGAAATCTCACAATGTCTGTCCCAGATGCATATCGACTTTGCTCTCCATTAATGGAAAAATCACCATTCAGGATCTTATCTCCAAAGGCAATCCTGAAAGGAGCCAAGAGATCATTTAATGCTGGAATATTGGCACCTCCAGTAACAGGAGTCCACCAGCTCCTTGTATTATCGTCAAAAAATCTCATTTTCACCATTGTCTCCACATTGTACCATTCAGCAAACACAGCCAAGCCCAATCCAGTGCTGATAACATCATCTCTCAATTTTTCGATCTCTTCTTGGAAGTACTCATCCTCAAGATCCACTAACAGAAGAGTGCCATATTGACGAGCATCAAAACAAGTGAAAGGAGAACCAAGTGTTTCAACATAGTACCCAGCATCTCGTAACATGTTGAACATAATATGAAAATTTGTATGCAAGTGATCCCCATGCCAATCAAGAATGTCATTGCGAACATCTAATGAGTCTCTTGGAATGTATCCAGGAGGATACTTGATGCTATGAAATTGATCCCATAAAATTCGCTTTGTTCTTGCTGGAGTTGGGACCACCTTTACTTTCAGTTGAAGAACACAACTGCTAATTTGAGGATCCTCCCTACCTGGTGCAAGGGGACTACGAATTCTAAGAGTCACATTGCCCTCAATTTCTCCAGTAAACTGAGCTCCTTCTTCCTTAATTTGCATGTGCAGTGCTAAATAACCAGTCCATGGCCAAATGACTTCTGAATAAGTGAAGTGAATGCTCAAAAGATTTCCTTCCTCATCTGAAGGATGCCAAGTTGGTGGACTTTCAACGTACCCAATGACATTCATTCCATTCAGTATGGTAGCATTGAACATAACTGGCATGGCACCAGCATAGAGTGGTTGACGACAAAAGGGCCAGGAATAAGGACAATCTGTAAAATCGAGAACACTGGGGAAGATACTTGCTCGGGGCTGGTAGCTCTTCAAGATCTCATATGATTCCAACCTGACAAAGGAAGAATGAAACAATCATGACATCAAAGAACTGAATCACAACCGTACAGCAACAACAAAGAACAACTAACAACGAATTGTACTGATTCTTCTAATGAACTGCACTTCTAAGGCTGTGCCATCAATCTCATACACAACAACAGTCTCTAACCAGATAAGTTATCTGAAGAACAAAAACAATAAAGCAATAACTTCAAACAATAAAAGTGGAGGAACATACAGATCCACTCTTCCTGCACCTTGCTCAAACATATTAGGTCCAGAAAGCTTGGCAGCCCCTTCAACCAGTGCTTGCTTCATACTTGCTGGATTTAGAATTTCCTTACGATTGCCTTCAGGGATAACACTGACAAGCAGGCAAACCAAACCAGCAACCACAGGACTTGCCACACTAGTTCCTGATAAACTTTTACAACCAGTGCTGATCTTGGATCCCATTATTTCCCGTCCATATGCAACAACATCTGGCTTCACACGGCCATAGCTGTGCAAGAAGTTTGATGAGCAATAAGTTTCCTCATCTTCATTAATAAATATATCCCAAACACAGAAAAAACCAACAAACTTAAACAAAAAATGCTAGAAGATCAACATAACAGTTCACCAGCTCATAAAAAAAATGCAACAAGCAATGATAAAAGCAAAAAAAAAAACAGAAATATGGGGAAGTGACTATACACAATAACAAAAAGCTGATAGAAGTGGGGAAAAACAACAGGTTACCCATGAGGAATCTCCCAGGTGCTCATCCCACGGGATGAGAAAGGGGCCATATGATCATTATAGTCTATGCCACCAACACCAATAACATCACTTTGATCTGCTGGATTATTTAAAGTGCCATAAAGCGGTCCATCATTTCCAATAGCCGAAACCATAATGATATTATTAGCTGTTATTTCCCAGACCTGGCAAACATGCTCAAACAAGCAAAGTGATGTTGTTAGAGACAAGTTTCCAAAATAAATTGCATGATAGTTTGCAAATAAAGTTGCACTGTGAGAATAGAAAATCAAGAAACTAATCCTCCATGTGAATTGGGCATGCTTAAAATAATATTAGCTTTAAAAAAATCGACATCTCTAAACAGACCTAAGCAAAGTGCCATCAGAAAATTCAAGCATCATACCTTCTCAACAAAAGGGAGATCCAAATAATCAGGGCCACCTATGCTCAAATTTAGCACATCCATATTGATGGCAATGGCATAGTTAAATGCATCAAGGAACCATGAGGTATAAGAAACCTGCAAAAGGCTGAAGACAAATTTCTCATAATCTTGCCAAATATTGTAGACCACATAATAATGATAATTAATTAAGAGTACATATCATCCTTTACACAGTCGTCTTTGACAACCACATGGTGGTGTAAATTCATTAAATAAAATGCCAAATGAAATGTAACAAGCTAATAAACTGATTTTGTGACTTGTAACAAAGATTACCTGCGCATCTGTAAAAACACGAAATGCATAGATCTCAGTATCAGGTGCAAAACCAAGACACTCAGCATCTTGACCGGCAATGACACCAGCAACAAAAGTTCCATGTCCAAGATTGTCATTCAAAGTATCCTCGTTAGTCCAGTTAGTACGCTCCTGAATATGGACATTCAACAAAATAAACAATAAGCAACTCTATGGCAAGAAAAAAGAAGACACAAGAAAGAAGTTCTGAAGAAAATGCAGAAATTCACATATCTGCCCAACATCGACGATACCTTAATATTTCTGAAATGCGGGTGATCAGATCGAATTCCAGTGTCAAAAATTGCCATTTTGACTTTGTCACCTCTGTATCCTTTAGACCATAAAACATCTGCACCAAACAAGGAAGTGACCTGTGACTTCTGCAGCAGAAAACGAAAAACTTTAGGCAAAACGGAAACCATATCAGTTTTTTTTTTTTTTTAAAGAAAGATGCATTTTTGTATACCTGCATGAGAAGATGTCTTCCCCAATGAATTGAGGAATTGCTAGTTGCAGCAACTGCATGGTAATTCTCCTTCGGTTCTTCACTAAACGACATTGAAGTGAAGATCTTGCCAGGTCGTTTCTTGCCATTGACGAAAGCACCATTATCATTATCATTGTTATTAGTGCCAAGCAACTCCCTTTTATAGGTCAAATCCTGATTCACATCTTTAACCATCTCCAACCTCTCAAGCTCCCGAATTAACCTCTCGCTCTCTGAATCCGCAATCGAAACGAGCCCAAAATCCGTCCCGAATTTCATTGCAGGGTTTCGCCTCTCGATCCATTTCCATCCACCGTCCGATGATTCAACTCTTGACTCCAAATAGTTACTATGATCCTCTGCCTTTCTGTACTCCGTGAAACGCACTATGTACCTGGTGGCGGAGGTAGTACATTGAGTTTCATTTTGAGTTAGGGTTAGGGTTAGATTTTCTTGCAAGGGATTTAGGAAATGGAGGAGAGAGAAGGAAATGAAGGCTATCAAGACAGCGGATTTGAAAGGCAATGCAGTCGTCGTTGAGATACGGGGGTGATGGGCGGCCATGGGTGGTGGTAATTAAAGCGGTAGTTTGAACCAGCGGCGAAGATCAGACATCGATTCAAGAATCAGAGTATTGTTAAAGCTTCAAAACTGGAACTTGCCAATCCCTTTCATCTTCTTCTGGATCAATTTCATGCAAGAAATTATTAACAGGAAACGCCATCTGCTTCGAGAACCGATATGATTATATAATTAAATCAATTACTGAAAAACAATAAATAAACAAATTAAAAATAATTAAAAATTTAAATAAAAAATAAATAAAATAAGTAGAATAAAAAAATTGAAAATTGATGAAATAATGAATTTTAAAATAATAAACCATTTTAAATATGAGAAATAAATAATTAAAAAGAATAAATAATACTCACAAATAAAAATATAAAAGATAAATAATTTAAAATGATAATTATTAAAATAAAAATTGCACCTATTTTGTCTACATGAGACTCGTAGGTTGATCTGTGGCAGCGAGAGATGGCGCGAGGCCTGATTCTGTCACCGCAAGCGGCCTGCTTAGCGTCAAGATTTCCTCTTTCGCTGCCGGAATCTCGAAATCTGATATTGAAATATCTTTACCCAGCTCGCTCGTTTTGCTGCAAAGCTTCTTCTCTCATCCAACTACAAATCGACTTTACCCAGTACAAAGAGTCTTTCTCAAAGCAGATGACGTTTGCTGGTCTCAAGCCCCACCACCGTATTGGTCAGTATCAAGCCATAAACTTTCTTGCCTTCTTACTTCATTTGCCTGTTTTCTTAACAAGTCATGTTCATTTCACCCGAACCGCAATTTGGTTGCTCTATTTTTGATAATTGTTCGTTGCTTTTTCTGCTAGTTGAAGTTTGTTTTTGTTTCCTTATTTATTTTGCTTAGCAATTGGAGTGTCTGGTGGACCTGACAGCATGGCACTATGCGTGCTAACTACTGCTTGGAAAACCGAGGATAATAATGCTGTTCCCAGGACTGGAGGTTTTATTGATGGGCTCTTAGCTATAGTTGTTGATCATGGGCTGCGTCCTGAGAGTAGACAGGAAGCTCACATTGTTTCCCGTCGACTTTCTGAAATGGGTATATTACATTTTTGAGAGTAGCTCCCATTCTCTTTGGTTGAATTTAGTTGATGATGATGATTGATCCTAACATGAATACTTTGTAGGAATCAGATGCGAGATTGCCTCTTGTAGTTGGTCATTTGGGAGGCCTAAACTGGGTCATTTGCAAGAAGAGGCAAGAAATATGAGGTGAAGTTCATTCCAATATTATGGATTGCAACTCCTTCTCTTCCTCTCTCTGTGTAAGGATAAATCTGTGAGGTAGAATTTTGCTTCTGTTTGATAATTAACTAGTGCTAATTCTACTTGAATTATAGGTACCAAAAATTACAGGATATTTGCCTTCAACACCAGACAGGCGTGTTACTAATTGCACATCATGCAGATGACCAGGTTTGGACTATCATTCTTTTTTACTCTTCTTTTGTTCCTGTGTGTTTTGGTTGAAATGTGCCACGCGAACATGTAGATTTCTATTGACATGCCGAACTCAAAATTATGTAGTTTTTTCTGACATATAGCTTAAAACAGGCTTGTTTAGGATGCTAGGTATGTGTTGATTTCTAAATGAGTGCAGGCTGAGCTGTTCATTCTCAGACTATCTCGCAACAGCGGCGTGCTTGGACTTGCTGGCATGGCATTTGCTTCCCAAATCTTCTCAACCACACAATTGTATGATGAAGGCTTAACAAACAAAGGCATACTTCTAGTGAGACCACTCCTTCATCTTTATAAAGAAGACTTGTACAAGGTTAGCAATAGTAAAAAACATGGAATAAGATATGGTTTGCTACTGCATTTTCATTGCTTTGAAAAAGATATAATTATTATAACCCGTCATGTATAATTTTCAGGTATGTCAATTGGCTGGGCAAGACTGGGTGGAAGATCCAACAAACCAAAGCCCATTATTTGCTCGCAATAGGATTCGGATGTCCTTAGGAAATTCCTTGTCATGTTGGTTACATTTGATCGTTAATTGGATTTTTCATTGCATATATATGTTTCATTTGAATTCTTTCTATTTTGAAACATGTCAGATGTTTCTCTTTAAAGAATAGCAGTAGCTTCATTTGATTTGCACTCATTGTTTTGGTTTGTGTATCCTAGGTACATTCAAGTATGAACTGCAAGCCTTGATCTCTACCTGTCGAAAAACACGATCCTTTGTTGATCAATATTGCACCAATTTGATAAATCAGGCTGTGACCCTCATACATGTAAGCAACTCTTCCAATTATAATTACTACCCACTTATACTTCACATTGTACTGTGAAAATTTGAGTACCCTTTCTAGGAAATTTTTGTTAAAATACTTCCTAGTGGTTATCAATTGATTAACAATTTTTCCTAATCTTTATCTTTGTTTGATGCGGTTGGTGGCTGGCTATAACACTACAGCAGCAAGGATACGCTATCATTGATCTAGATGTTCTTAATCCATCAAAAGTTATGGACATATGCCTTGTGAAGTTTTCAGCTTCTGTATTGCAGGTAGTACAGTACTTGGTACTCTGAAATGTTATTTATTTTCTTGAGTGACATTTTGATCTTGAACGTTAATAATCACTTGTAATATTGTTTTATTTGGATATGTCAGTTCATCGCTCAAAGACACAAGCCAATGAGAGGTCATGCTTCAAAATTGTTGTTAGACTACCTACGTAGTTACCCATGCAAGGTACATCTTCACTTCAGTTCTTTTTATTCTCATGCGGTGGACTGCTATCTCTTTCTCTATCGTCAGTTTCCTAAGTTCTTATAATATTTTTGTTATCTGAAGTACATCACTCAGATTTGCCTTGGCCCTTGATAATTTTAGGAGCCAATGTATTCCTTGTATAATATTTCATGGTTGGATCCACTGAGCAGGGGAAGAGATCTTGCAGAATCTTTCCTTGGCTCATGTTGCTCTACCCTATAAAATATTAATTTGAACTGGAATTGCCATATGACCACTACTTGAAATATTTGGAAAGGACTACGTTCTCCCCTTTGTGGGACCTTCACCTTAAATAATTGGAAGCAAATGACTGTTTACCAGTCAAAAGTAACTTTTTTGGTTATAAGCATTGGACGGAAGCTCCCATCATTAGACCAGTGTCGTATTAGGAATATTGATTTTGATTAATTCTCAAGAATTATTCTTCCAAATATGGAAAGTATTTGTTGTTTGTGTAACTTCTTCTGACGTCGACAATCCTGCAGACCTCCCTTACAGTAGCTGGATGTTACCTATGTCCAGTTCCTGGGTCTAGAGGAACCAAAATCCTTGTTTGCTGCTCTGTTGATTCTCCCTTGCCTTCTAGAATGGAACTGACTACTTTGCGTTCTGATGGAAAACTTAGACAACATGTCCTGACCGAGTTAGAGCAAATTATAGCTGGTGGAAAAGCTTATTCGGATCACTTTGTTCCAGATGCATCAGATGTGTATTTTTTGGACTCTACGTCCAAATCGATCCTAACTGAAGCCAAGAAGGTTAATATTATTACGGAGTCTACCTACAGGAATATTCTTCTGTTGCAGAGGGATGAAATCAAGCATTTCAGGACCAGAACTGAAGATAGTTCCAACTATGAGTCAAAGGATGAAGTTGAATCAAACATATCATCTTCAAAAGATCAACTCCGACCTGGGCAAACATGCTATTTCATGAACAGATTTTTGATCACATGGAAACTGCGGAAGCATAAAAATACCAATGATGTTTCTGAAGCTAATAACGGTAAGTTGGGTGGGCAAAATTGGCATCATGATTCTTCTTGGTCTTGTACAATTCATCATGACATGTTTGCTGAGGTTAGACACATGAATGAACATGATTGGCTGTATCTCGCGAAGTTGTCGAAACATTCTAGTTTGGGTGATATACATCAGCAGAATGGAATGGGACAAACGATGGAGAAAAGTAACTTAGATTATATGAAGTTCTCTGCGAAAAGCACTCTTGAAGTGCTGAAATCCATTCCTGCTGCTGCTAGAAGAAGCCTACCTGTCCTAGTCAATCAAGGACAGCTACTAAGCGTTCCAGTAAGTTGGCCTTCCATGCGTCCTACTTGTATAGATTATTTTTCATCATCTTACTCCAGTTTTGGTGATCTTGTTGCCTTCCACTTGTTACCTTATGAGAATGCTGTTCTTATATCTGTTAACGTAGATGATTAGTATCTTTCCTTCTAAACTTGATAATCCTGTTGTTTCAGAGCATTGGCTTCAAGAGCTGTCCTTGTTTAACGGTGTCATGTGAATTCAAGCCAAGAGTACCAATTGGGGGAGGCTATAGTTCATTTATGTAGTCTGCAGTTTCAGATCACCTTATGCATTTTTATGGAGCTCTGATAGCTGTGCAGGTTTAGTTAGCCATGCTCGAAAGTGTAAACTCTCCAATGAGATTATAGGAGAGAAAAGGAACATGTATATCAATACTCAACTCAACTGAATCTTGGTCCCACTTGATACCGGCTGTATACTTTTCATCAATATCAAAAACATCCAAGAATAGTTTTTTCTAACATTTAAATAGTTCTTTGCAGTTTATACTTTTGACCCTTCCCTGTTTTGCAATGTTTGAGAGGTATCGAAGTAAGAATCAATGATGGTATTGATAGAAAATGGTCGGTGTCACTGACGGTGAAGAAGATACAAAAAGGTTTCTTGTCTGTTTTCCATTGCAATAGGGACTCGCAAGGCTAAATCCAATACAACGTTTCACAATTAGAAAGCAACTAATTCACCCACAATTCCCAAGGTCTAAAATCACCGTCTCAAGGGGGGCTTTCAGGCTGTTTCCAATTCTCTTGGTGTTATTTGAGACTCGTCTTTATTGTCACTAAGGTGGGAAGATACAGAAAGCCTTAGTAATTTTTTTTGTTATAATCTGCTCTGCCCCTGACTTTCTGGCTCTTCCAAAGGCTTTACAAATGTGAACCAACGCTTCCAAGGGGCATCATTTTGTTGTTCGAACCACGACAAGAAAGCACTGTCTAATAAGCAGAATGTATTGACATAAAGGAGTTGATGCCTCACCGGTACATACCGAAAATTTGCAACCTGAACTATTGGCCATACACTACCCTCCATAATCAAGGCAGGAAGGAAGTCTCTCTTAACATCTTCCTTCACCTGAGGTACGTTTTTGCCACTACACAATCCCATATAAGTGAAGAATACAAACAAATCAAAGGGGGCAAAGATTAGGGTATCAGCTGCCACTTTAGCTGTGGTAAATCGCAGTGATTTTGGTGGCAGTAGAAATCTCGTCCTCATAAGCCTGTCCAAGCCTTCGTACCTGTGAAAGGAAATCCTAAGTTGAAACAAAAAGTTCAAAATAAACCACCAACCTAGCTCCAACAGTAAATCATGTAAATCTGAAGGCCTAAACATTGTCCCATATGGAAAACTGACATTACTGGCAGAATATGCAGAGAAAAAGATCTGATGAAGTGACCTACAAGATGGTAGAAAAAAGGTATACAAACCAGTAATGGCCTAATGGACCAATGAAGCCGAAACCAAATAGACCAGTGGTAGCTACACGTTTCCAGTTGATTTTGAATTCTGTTCCCTCATCCTTCTGAAGAAAATTAGAAAATGACATGACTAGTACGGATAAACTGATAATGAGCAAAAGATGACAAGATAGCTCCCAGCTACACCAACATCCATAAAAGCAAAACATGCCAATCTAAACAGTAATAGAATCGTGATCGCAATACAATAAAATGAAGTATATAAGGTGGATAACAGCTGGGTTCCCTACAAAATTCTTACTTTCGATCTACTAAAATTTCTTAGGATATACAATTATATGATGCCATCACACTTGAAAAGGATGTGGAACTATTTACTTGAATATTTATAAAGGTCACAAGCACAGAAAGTTGGTGAAAGCTTCATTAAAACATGAGATGACCAGAAGATATTCATTATCGAGAAAGAACAAGGTTGACAAAAGAAGACACCTAAGAATGGCCATTCTCTTCTCAGGAATCTTTTTCCCAGATGACATAAGAATGAGGCCCGTCTCCTCTCAAAGGAACCAAGGTACCAGCAATGCACTTTCCTATAAAGAATCAACTAAACACGAAATTTAGTCCAGCCATACTTTCATAGCTTGGTACAAAATTATAGAAGAATCATTGCTGCAGTTTTGTGCTAACTGCATAGCAATTTTCTGGAAGTAAAAAGTTCGAATGACATTTTTGAGCATTAGAAGAGTAGAATGAGAAGCAATGCATAACATATCTATATTTCTTATTACTTTGTAATTTAGAATACCAAGCAAACTAGGCATATTTACAAAGGAAATGGGTGTTCAATATGACTAAGTCCTATGAATTCCAGCAGTGGCAACAGAGATGCAGCACCGGTAGTTCGTGTTGGCTCCAAACCCAGATGCAGGAGACCTAAAAAACTAAGTAGTCTGTGAAAAAGGAAGCCAAATACCAGGAAGTTTCAAATTATGTGCACATTTGCATCAGATAATGCAAATGTCTATGATATGGTTGGTTCTCTTGTGCCCACTACTAATCCTATCTTTTAAGACTATTAACATGTTTGAATGTGTCAATCATAGACATAAGGATCACAATTAGGGACGGTAGTAACCGGCTAAGATATCATCTTGTGCTGCTAAACTCTCGTATCATGCAACTTCCCATTAATAGGTGACAAAGCTTAAGTCAACGGAAACCTTTAAACCAAATGCAGAAAAGGAGAAAAAATCAACAGCAGCCATAACAGTGGAAAATTCTCAATGAGGAAGAAGAACCAATCCAGGTTACTAATAAAGAAATTAACCAAGATTTGCAAGAGCCTACAGATTCTGTTGAAAGAACAATAATAATAAAAGTAAAATTGAAAAATAGAAAAAAGAAAGGGGAAAAAACAATCGAATTGATCCAAACAATCTTCTTAAAAATACCTCAATTTCATATAAGAGGGAGGGAGGGGGGTTTGGGGGTTGGGGGTGGGGGGCGGCGGGGGTGGCAAGGGGCACTTACACAAAAAATAGTGACTTTGAGGGAAATCAAGAAAAACAAAGAAAACCCAATACAATAAATGAATAAATAAGAATGCATGAGAAACAGATGGATAAAATGAGAGGTTACAGATTGGTTAAGACGGGTAAGGGCAGTTGATTGAGTGATGAACTGGGCACCAATATCGCCAATGCTCCATAAAAATCCAGAGCTAACCATCTGGGTCTTGACGGGATGACTAGATAAGCATTGCTGGTACCATTTCCATAGCTTGAGCATTTTCTTTTAATAATAAAAGAAGAATCTTACCAGGCAGCGTGGAGGGGGGAGCAGAGAGAGAACTATATAGGCAGAGAGAGGAAAGATGACTCTGTCCCAAGTCTTATTGATGACCAGCTTGGCTTAATGTCTGACTCGACCATCTCTTTCATTTTTTTTAATAATAATAAATTATTATTATTATTATTATTATTATTATTATTATTATTATAAAATCATTAATATTAGTATCGCCTCTCAGTATGTGGCAATTTTAACCCGATTAGGTAATCCATTAGAAGCGTGTTTTTTATTAGGCGTAAATATAATTGGATTAAGGGTTTATTTATAAATTTAATTTAAATATAATTTAATAAAGTATAATTATTTTTATTTTACTATATTAATAAGTTATTTTATATTAAATGTATTGAATTTTTTTGTAAAATATTTAAGTTAATTGTATTGCATAGATTGAAGTATGTTATTTATTTTAAATTTAAATTATATTTATATCTAAATTTTTTGATATTATTAAAATTAGGATAGTGGTAGAATCCATCCTCAATTTATTATATTTATATAAATTAAATTATATATAAAATAATAAATTAAATTTAAATAAATATATTTGAATAGTGAAAATTTAACATAAAATTTAGAAATGTGGCCGGACAATTCATGCATTGCCTCTTTTCCCTAAGAGAGTATCATTTTGTAGAGTTGACTCGTTTGCCGCGACAGGAAACGAGTTCAAACTCGGCTAGAACAGGGGAGACTTGCAGGACGAATTGAGGGTCCTTTTGCATGGCTAAACTCACTAAGGAAAAATCATAGATATTGTTAAAAAAATCTATGTTAGAAGAAGGACAATTAAGATTAATTGCATTAGATTTTGACCTTATGTAATAAAGCAGACGTGGCAAATTCTCCCACTCCACGTATAGTACAATTAATCCAAAGAATCTGGATGTTGATAATATTTGTGGATAAGAATCGCCGGTGGATGTCAAAACATAAACCTAAACCCACTAAACGACATCTGGGTTTGATTTCCCTCTGATATCTGAGAATTTTGGCATGTTAATAAGCCCTCCAACCATGTCCACCAATTACCCTCTCTCTCTTTACTGCTGGCAACCAACTTACTAACTCTCCCCGCCTCTACAGGTAGTCTTCCTGTAATTAACTCTTTCCTTCTTCTTCTTCTTCGTTTATCTTGTTGTAACTGTATTTGGGTTGTTAAAGGTGGAAACTTTAACTTCATCTTACTGTGTAATGCGTTGGAAGACCTGTCACTTGAGAAATCTGAGCTGGGTGTATTATTTATTGGTATGAAACTGCTTTCATGTGCTTCCAATCCTGTGAAAAGATTGACTAAATTTGATTTTTAAGTCATTTTGTGTTCGATGATGCAGTCTCTTTTCTAGTCTTGCATAATTGTTCTTTTCATTGTGCACCGAACATATGATGGAAGGATCAAGAGAAGACATGTATTACCTAATTTGCTACTGATTTCCAAGTAAATCTTGGATTAACCCAAATTGGTTGTCGTGGTTATGGTAAACTTACCTCCGTATATTCCAGGAATAATTGTACTGATTTGTGCAATTCTACTAGAAATAGCAAGTTCCTTCAACAGCATCAGAAACGTAAATCAGGCGCTTAGCTTAGGTTGTTGTCTGGTTTGAGGATTTGTTTAGCCCTTGTAACTCTGTAGATGGAAATTGTGTTGTTCCAGTTATCTTGGATGCTTTGGGCTGTTAGTATGCTGTCTTTGTTTCCTTTTCGTGCATTTCATTTATCTGGTATAGATTTTGATGATATAACGATTTGTGATGCTTAATTTTGGGCTACATCCAGAAAGACTTTGGCTTCATTGAATGGCATGGTAGCTGGAATTTAATCCAGGATTAAGCAGGAAGTTGGACTTGGAGCAAGGAGAGATTTTTGAGAATTTTAGCTTCTAAAGCTGCCATATTGTGATTATGGGCAAGCGGCAAGATGTACCAATCGCAAGCAGAAAGCTGGTTGAGACATCAGCAGTTATGGTAAGCTAGTTCAAGATTTATTTGCTTCATCTGGCACTTGTAAGCTGGTTAAAAGTCCTTGAAATAACTTGCTAATAATACGGACTTGCTCGAATGTACGTGAAATTCACGAATTGCTAGAACTCTTAGCTGTGTCTAGCTTCTTCAAATCCTACATTTTGCTGCATGCTAGAGATGCTATATTGTAGTTTGCTAAGCAAAATGCCCGGCTAATGACTGCCGGCTTCTGATGATATTAAATGCAGGAATCGCGATTGTCAAAAGAGGACAGATTTCGACTAATCTCTTCCTCCGTTGATTCACAAGTTCAATCTCATTGCCCTGCATGCTTAGGAAACAATAGTTGCCGAACAGTTCGTTCAAGGACAAAGCTGATGAATATATTGATTGAAAGAGGAAAGCCTCATGAAGCCAATCATATTTTTGACAGTTTAGTTGAAGATGGACACAGGCCAACTCTTATAACATATACAGCTCTTGTTGCTGCCTTGACTCGGCTGAAACATTTCAAGTCCATTCTTTTACTCATCACTAAAGTTGAAGAAACCGGCATGAAGCTAGATTCCATACTCTTCAATGCCATGATTAATGCCTTCTCTGAATCTGGAAATGTGAAGGAAGCAATGAGTATCTTCCAGAAGATGCAGGACAGTGGATGCAAGCCCACAACTAGCACGTTTAACACTCTCATCAAAGGATACGGGAACGCCGGTAAGCCTGATGAAGCTACAAAGTTGCTAGATTTGATGTCGATGGATGGAAGCATGAAACCGAATGACAGGACATATAATATTCTAGTCAGAGCCTGGTGTAACAAGAAAAACATGGAGGAAGCATGGAATGTGGTGTACAGGATGGTAGCATCTGGTATACAACCTGATGTTGTCACGTACAATATATTAGCCGGAGCTTATGCGGAGAAAGGAGAGACGGTTAGGGCTGAAGAAATCATACTCGAAATGCAGAACAAGAGAGTGGCACCAAATGAGCGAACTTGTGGAATAATTGTTAATGGCTACTGCAAGGAAGGTAACATGATTGAAGCCCTGAGGTTTGTGTACAGAATGAAGGAGCTTGGAGTGCATCCGAATCTTGTAATTTTCAATTCTCTCATCAAAGGATTTCTTGACATCACAGATACTGATGGAGTTGATGAGGTGAGTTTCCAACTTTCCTCTGATTCTGATATCAATTCAAGAACCCACAATCCTGGCATATTGCCGGGCTCCTATAGTGTTTGTTGAACTATCATGATTGCAATTGTGCTCCGCAGGCATTGACTTTGATGGAAGAATATGGAGTCAAACCAGATGTCATTACATTCAGCACAATCATGAATGCATGGAGCTCGGCAGGGTTAATGGACAAATGCCAAGCTATCTTTGATGACATGTCAAAGGCCGGGATCAAACCTGACATTCATGCATTTAGCATTCTTGCCAAGGGATACGTGCGAGCCGGAGAACCTGAGAAAGCAGAATCAGTCTTGACTTCCATGGGGAAATCTGGGGTGCGCCCTAATGTCGTTATATGCACCACTGTTATAAGTGGATGGTGCAGCACTGGGAAAATGGAGAATGCAATGGAAGTTTACAACAAAATGTGTGAAATTGGCGTTTCTCGCAACTTGAAAACATTTGAAACGTTGATATGGGGTTATGCAGAAGCAAGGCAACCATGGAAAGCAGAAGAATTGTTGCAAGTGATGGAAGAAGAAGAGGTGGTTCCTGAAAAAAGTACTGTCGAGCTTGTTGCAGATGCATGGCGTAACATTGGATTACCGAGCGAAGCCAAAAGGATCGTAAACAATGATGAAGAAAATCCAGAACTTGGCGCAGGCCGGAAGAGACGGGAGATTCCAGCTGAGAAATTGGAGAGGATTTATAAAGGCCAAAACGGCAGTGCTTCACACCACAAGATCTTAAGGTTTCCTGGAGAAACTGCCAAGCAAAATGGGTCAGCTAACGTCCGAAGCCAAATGATCCTTAGAAACTACAAGTCTTCGTGCCAGAATCGGGCACAACAGCCCATTATCTGCAGAAAGCATTACATGCATGGTGCAGGAATGTGTGGCAAGCTGGTGAGTTCTTGTAGAATTCTTGTGATAAGTTAGACTAGTGCGGAGACCTTGACAGCTGCTATCATGAAATTCTTCGCTGCCTGCTTCAGGTTGTAGATACTGATTCTATATTACAACAAAATACCTGTTGATCTATATGGGTTCATTTGTTAACAATCACAACTCAATAGGCCCTTTCATATATCTCTTTGCAGTCTAGATTACTCCGACAAATATTTATTATTAACAATTTTATTTAAGGAACTTCAATTGCATTAACAGGAATGTCCACACTCCCAAATTACTGAACTTTACAATCATTAAATTTCCATCTGACAACCCAATTTCGAAAGGTAACTGGCAATGGCAGAAAGGTTTCTGGTGAAGAGACCAGTGGTCGATTCAGTCGGTAGCGATGGTGATGAAGACTTGTCAGACTATCTCTGTTGAATCTACAAAAAAATTTTAAGGAAACATGCCAACACCACCAACAAACACATATTCACTGCTTTGAATACGAATGGAAAAGAAAAATTAATAGCTATGCACACGTTAATTGCGCACTCAAGAACCACCGATGCAACAAATCGATTCGTAACATTGATGGATAATCGGATTTGATAGCAGCAAAGTTCCTTTAATCAATCAATCAAACAAAGACAAAAGGCAACCAAACAAAAAATATCCTGAAGGAAAACATCAAGGACTCGGAATATGGGTGGTGATATATCAGGATGGTCAGCAAGGCAAGCTCAGCTTGCCATTATGCCGAACGAGACCATGGAATACCATTCGTCACTGTCCTTGCTAATCTTTTATTGGATATATATGAACGAGTAGATGATTGATGAATATGAAAGGAAGGGCCATCAGATAGGAGCGAAAGACTAAATGATCAAGTTTTATATAATCACTCAATTAATTATCATTTGAACTATGCACTACAATCATCATATGACCCAATTTTATATCAAACTAATATAACGAAACATCATAAATATATGAACGAATCACATAATAGGAAACAAAACATAACTTGAAGCCTCAGAAGGAAGGCAGTAGTGGTATGTATGTAATCACTGATCTGTCATTAGTGACTATTAATATACCAATGCTTTCATCACTGGCAATTAAATAACTCAATGTGAAGAACTATAATGAAAACAAAATTACATTTTCAAAATTAAACCCCAAGAGAAACAATTTAAAGAGAATAGAATCGGCCTCATAGAGAAGATTAGATAGATCCACATATAGTATTTCAGACATATGCTTGTCTATAATATCATTTCGCTTAATCATCGGCCGATTTTACCTTCACATTGAGGCAACAGACGAGATCTGATACAGAAATCATAAACACATGAGATTAAGACGAAACACACTGAAACCACAATAGACAATATAGCACCAAAAAGGGAAGGGCTTGAGCACGAATTGTGTAACAGAGAATGAAAGCACAGAGGAGGAGAAGGTACTCGGCTGCTACTTATAGGGGGAAGCGAGTAGGTTTGCTAGGGTTTTAGTCGAGTAAGGATTCTAATAACGTACACGCGGGCACACATCAATAAGCATGCGACTAGCATAGTTTCATTTGGGTTAACTTTCAGAAACCATGGTGAAATGCCGAGGGTCATTGCTGCTATAAAAAGCCCAGTAATTTAGGCCCATTTAAGTTACGACCAGCATTTCTTCTTCTTCCAAATAACATATAACGGATTGAACTCCTTCAATTTACTAGAAACTCGACTAAATGCAGAACTAAGAGCTCGATCTTGTTTCCATCAGCAGCTTGAGCTATTCTTACAGGTTAGTTTTGTACCATACCAAGCTTGCAAAGGGGAGCATATATTTGGTAGTGGTAACTAGTTTGATTTGATGTTCACCTTATTTCTCAAAATATTATTCATTTTATGGTTACTTCTGACATCGCAAGTACTTGTCAGGATAAATTAGACGAAAGCGACTGAAACACAATTGAACCCGACGGAGAACATCTTTATCTACAATCAAACGTTGAGTTCCGGAGAAGGGAAAATAATTGAATTATATAATTCAGCGAAGCGGCAAAACCATCCTAAGAAGTGGGAAAACAAACAAGTACCTATCTGCCTGTAATATCAACCAAACTACATTTCCAAGCAAACAATTACCAATGTTACATGTGCCACCAGAATTATCCATCATTCGTCAAAAATTTTCATCCGGACTCCAATCCTGCATTCCTGACTCATGTCAGCTTTTGGTCATTCCAATGACTCAATTGCGGCTATTCTGATTTAATCTTTGAAGCAATAAATGAACTCTGTCTATGATTCAGCTTCTGTCAACTCTACTTCTATCCACAGAAACCCGTGGATCCAAAGTTGCCAAGATTTGGGGCATTGACATTCCGCCTGATACTACGATTTCTGCAATCAAAAAGCAAATTAACCTTCGCATCTTAAATTTGATAGAGGCAGAATAGATTAAGGAAATATTCAGTTTGCTCTGTATCTTGGCGACAAATAAACAAATATTAGACCTTCATTATTCAATATGGACCCTAAATTGATGAAAATGAACAGCCATTGTGCATGCTGCACGGCATGCCACAATTTGATGCTCCTCGTGAATGAAGTCATAGCTCTATAAAGCAGGTTTTTCGCAAATAAAGTGCGAGATTGAGTAAACAATCATCAATAATTGATAGTCTATATTTAAACCCTCACCAATTCCTTCCCGAACTGAAAGATTGGGTCTGATAACATCCTTGGCATTGACCAGGAATATATCACCAATATAGAGATGGTTTGTGGGAACATAAACGCAGCACAGTTCCTCTTCCCCAGAATAGTTCTGCAAACAAACATTTAAGATGATGAAAACAAGATAGGCATTTGAACAAAGAAGGTTTCACAATTAAGTCATCCTCAGTTTCTGAAACTCAGATCATGTGCCAAGCAAAGACCAAATTTAGAAATACACAGGATAGTCAAGCCAATAATTGATGATATATAACACAAGCATCTCTGCGCTATGCCAACAGCGTGTAGGCCTCACAGCAACAAAATTAACGGTGCAAATGGTCAAGAGCCACCACCGATGTAGAATTATTTCCTAATCATTGCAAGAATTCTTACCATTTAACTAGAAGAGGAAAAAGACCACTAAAAACCAAGGGATAGATGTCCGATTAACATTCCAGAGCCAGGCATATTCTTAAAGAAATTATGATCAATCATTACTCTGAATACCATGAGCAAACTACAACATATTCGCATCAAAGTGGGGTTAGGTTGACCCGAAACAGTTTCCAAATGTGCTTGGAGAACTTGAACATAATAAATGATAAGCAACATGCAAGCCTTTATAGCATCTTTACCCCTAGACCATATAATCTCAGCTATATGAAACATTTCCTCGTATCCTTCCAAACTGGAGTTGTATTTTCCATGAGGTGTTAATGGACAAGATTCCCCTCCCAATCCTACTATTTAATTTAACACAAGTAATTTTTCTAGCTACTTATCGTTAAACATTGAGCAATTATAAATTTGAGGCAAGGACATTCCAGCTCCAACAATACAATAAGGATGCTACCCAAATTTTTGCATAGCCAGACAAAACAATATTCATGAACTGTTATTCTTTGATTCTTTCCTAGTTAGTAAGCTTGCAAAAACCAAAACTAAACACAGTTGTTGGCGTGTAATGGGTCCATACCTGAAGGATGACAGATGATGTGATGAACCCAAAGGCATATTCACCAATACGTGGATGCCTTATAATGGCTACTTCCTTGAACGCCTGTGTGTTTTGGTCTGAATTAACAAATGTATTGAAATGTTAATGTCAGTCATGCATGGACCATCCAAAGAAAACACAAAGAATAAGGCAGAAACACACCTGGTGATATGGCTGCACTAATTTGCTTTGATGCATTGTAGATATGGCGAACAAATGGCATCCTTTTTATAAACCACTCCCCAAGACCCAGGACAGATGCTCCCAACCAAGATGACATGAACACACCGACCAAGAAAATGAATGTCATAGAAGTTATGAATCCAAGACCTAACCAATACATCAAGCCAAGCCAACTCGTCAATATAACATCTAACATGTCTAAAAACACTATATTCAGCTTTACCAAAGCGAAAGGAACAGAAATATCATTAAACAAGTAATATTTCTTGACATAGACCAACATATGCATCTTAATTGTCAGAGGTTTAAGAATAACATCACATTCTTTCCTATGTCAAAATCATCAATATCTTTTAATGTAATTTAGATATTTTACAGCATCACCAACCACGAATCTTCCTTCTATCCATAACAAACTAGACATCTCAAACGAAGGTAAGTGCATCACACTAAGAAGCACAATGGACAAAGGATAGCGATTTACTACTAGATAAGAAGGTAAAAAGTGGAGTCATCCAACTGGTGCTTAACAACAAATAGCAACCAAACTCACATGAAAAATCTGGAGAATTATGTGTTCTGTGCAATGGAAAGAAGAAAAAAATAGTTAATCAGAAGATCTGATGAACAAGATATGCCAACAAGAAGTAACATTATAATCCATTACTTCATTTCCTTCACTTTGACCTCCAACATCCATGAATAGTGAAATGAAATTAAATCTCTAGTATGATTTTAAGGTATATGATTCATTTTAATGTTCAATATAAGCATGTCCAATCTGGAGGTAAATTATGATTAATAAATCCTTCTAGGCCATGAAACCACTCATTAATTGTAACCCCTTCAATGCACAAGATACAAATTTTATTTAAATGTGAGGAAATTTCCCACAAGGATATGGCCTGTACATGACATGATAAGATGAACTCTTAAAAGCAGGACTTGAGGCATTGAATGGGGAAGTTAGATAAAAATACATTCACGCACTGCATTTATTTGCTATAAATGGAACACAATGTTCATGATATTACTGGAAACAGAAAGATGGGCGAAACTGATGTATATTGTCGCAAGCTCTGAGTGAGTAATAACTGAAAAAACAAAAGAAATCAACAATCTTAAGTCATATCTCATTCTAATATAAAGAAACTACTTTGTCTGTTTAGATTTTGAACCTTCTTGGCCGAATAGGTCCATGCAGCTATACTGAAAATTTCTCCTGAGACCCGAATAGAATTTATTTTACATGTTCAACTTGCAAAAAAAAAAAAAAAAAAAAGGGACTTGAGATGCTTAAGTAAAGAATTCTCACCAAATATATCAATTCCAAGTTGGGCATAGATTGGAGAGAAAAAACCATCAACAAAGTGAATAAACCACCACGTTATGTAAAAAGTGACAGCAATCGGAAATAGGATTACACTGCACAATACCATTAAAAAAATTAAGCACGATGCTTATCATTTTCCTTGATCAAAGTACAAGTTTAATCTCATTCATATATATTAAATGAGAATGTGAATAACGCACCACCCAGTCATGAACTTCTTAGAAGCCCAGCTCCTGACAACTTTGCAAAATGTCTGCAAACTCAGAAATAGAATTCAGTTAATGTCAGATGACAGAAAGCATTACATTAGCGTTAAACTTTGCATTGCATTCACATTACCATGGAGTTTCAAACTTTCAGAACAAAAATGATTAGATAAATTGATTGTTCATAGAAAAGTTCATTATTTCTTGAACCTCATTCTATAGTTTCAAGATACCAATATTTTCTATCCAACTTCTACCAGAAACTGATGCTACGCAAACATTTAGATTCAGAATTCAACAAATATCTCAGTTTCTATCAAATAACGCCTTTAATTATTTTTAAAGTCAGTGAACTTATGCTAATTTTATATTCAATTTTAGTGCATGTAATAATAACCACAATTAAACGTCAACTGCCAAAAAGAAACTACTCAGTACAATAAAATTTTAAAGCAACTAATCCATTTTAAAGGCCTCTCAAGCTCCAATCTGAAGTCTGTCACAGCCATCAATCAGGAAATGAAAAATAAAATACCTAAAATGAACCACAACATTTATAAACCCTAACAATAACGAAGAAGTAGTAAAGACATATTGACCTCTCGTCCAGAGTGATGAGATGAAGAGGAAGAAGAAGACGGTTTAGATTCGACATCAACGTCAACAGAATCAGCGACAGGAATAAGCAGTTCTCGATCTCTCTCTCGGTCTCTGCTGGAAGACATCACGATCGCCGATTTCTCATCTCCCATCAGTAAAAACAGAATTTAATCCCGAACCCAAAAAAAATACAAAAACAGTTATTTCCTCCCTCCCTCCCTCCCTCCCTCCTCGTCAGGCTGCGAGTGAAGACGCGACGTAATCTCGGTCAACGGCGGTGCCGCCAGCGCTGAGTTAAAATCTCAATACAGAGGTGAGGGAGTAAATATGTAGTAATTGACAGCGAAAGTATGCGCGATTATAGAATAGAGTAGGATTTATACGACTAGCTTATAGTAATTATTTATTTAAATTGACGGATTATTCAAAGTCTATATGTTAATCACTATTTTAAAATAAGGATATTTAATACCAATAACGTCCATAATACGGCATATTATATTATATTATTACAACAATCTTCCATTATTTTATTTTTATAAACTCATATTTCAATAACAATTAATTTTTATATAATTTAAAATAATATATCGAATATATTATATTTTATATATGCTTTATAATTAAAATATTATATATAATGATAATTATTATATTATGTAATTAATTATATTATATTATATTATATTTCATCAAAACATAATCTTAATATTATTTTTATGTAAATTTATTAATCATAATAAATTTTATATATGAAATATAAAATATATTTTTATTTTTATTTATTTATAATGACACTCCAATACTCAATGTATGAAGTTACATTGAATTATAAAATAATAAATTTATAATAGTAATTGATATCGATCCGTCAAAAGTGTAAATTGTGAGTGAATTATCGATTTTAAGCAGCGAAATCTTTTACAGAGGCTTGATGCTTGTAGTCTAAAGATCATGATTCCTTTCCTTTGTCTCCAAAAGAAAGGGTAAATCATGGAATTGGCATAGTTTGCCTTGCAGAACAAGACAAAGGGGTTCTTTTTTTTTTTTTGGTAATAAGCTTGCAGAGGTTGCAATTGCCAGAGAAAGTACCATCCTTGCAACTGGACGTTGTTTCCCTGACTACCATGATGGACCACTCTCTGACGCATGTTTCATGGCTTGTACGAAAGAATCTTATCTGACAAGATACCCTGTTTGATTGTCCAGAATCGATTTTCATTTCGAATGGAAATCTAATTTACGCTACGTATATATCATACAACTTCTTTATATTTATTAGATATGAAAACTAATTGACATCTCATGATCGTCACTGAGACCCAGTTACGGCTTC
Source organism: Dalechampia spathulata (assembly GCA_948192965.1). Classification (NCBI taxonomy): domain Eukaryota; kingdom Viridiplantae; phylum Streptophyta; class Magnoliopsida; order Malpighiales; family Euphorbiaceae; genus Dalechampia; species Dalechampia spathulata. The sequence continues at coordinate 64,520 of CANYBF011046499.1, read as the reverse complement.
AAAGCGTCTGTTGCTGTTAACTGTAATTCGAGATAAAGTACAACGGTAGCATGGCGGATTCCAGATTTGGTAGTTGCTTTGACCCTACAGATGGGACCTCAATTTATGTGTTTATACCATGAATTTCAACCAGGTGTCGGAAGTTCCGGTAGCTGGTCGTATTTGCAGAAGCTTGCTTCCGCCTGCCTGACAGACCAGAATCCTGTATGTTCATCAAACTACAACATGAAAATGGTGAAACACGGAATCATGAAAGCAGCTCCTCTATCAACTCGCCAACTAGCAACTTCTCTATTTCATTCACCGTCAGCTCAAACTCCTCTGACGAGCAAAATTTCCTCCAACCCAAATCCCATATTCCACTCACCACTTCTTTGCACATGATATCTCTTTCCAGTGTTGCGTAGAGGCTATCAGCATGAAGCCTATGGTATTTTCTGAGAGTTTCAACTCCACTGCAAACCTCATCCACCAATCGGTCTAACGATATACGAACTCTTGAATTTCCAGTATATGTTGATGGCAAGGGTGTTTTTTGTGAATCTGGAAGGCTTCTACGTTCAATGAATTCATTTGCATAATCTAAAGAGAGTTTGATGTTGAGTACTGCTGAATCATGGAAGCCTGATGTTGGCAAGGTCGTAGGTTGACTCATATTGAGATGAAAGACCTCCTCTGCGCGATTTAGAAATGAAACACTGCTCAAAAGCAAATTCTTCAACAGGCTTCCAGCTGTGGGGCTTGTGCTATATGTACTAATGGGTGTCATTTGCTCATCAACTTCTTTTGGAGATTCAGAATGCAATTCATATTCGGTGGTTGGCATAGAAATGTCGCAGGTAGAACTCTGACGATCATCAAAATGGTCTTCAAGGGGGAAAAACAACAAATTACAATCAACCAAACAAGGTAAACATGAATTGGTAATCCTACCATCTAAGCAATGCTTATGTTTCAAGAACGAAAAGGATGAACTTCTTGAATGAACAGGTTCATGATTAATACTAGTGATGGCAAACATACGTACTTCTTTTTGAATGTAAAACTAAATTACACGAGCAGGTAATTTGAAATGGAGTTTACCTGTAGTTTGAAATTCAGAAGCATCTGTTCCCTCCTGTGCAGATAGGCGTTCTTCTGCAGTTATGGGGGAGGGTTCTTCCTTTTGTGAATGATTAGTGCATGCTACATCCATCCTCTTCTTATCTTCTTTACATTCTACAATGTCAGTCTGCAGGAAAGAGACGATGCATTATAAAATGAAACCTGATCTAATTAATAGCTATATTCTTTTAGTTTTGCAACTCTTTTGATGGTATTTACAACTGCTGCAGCAGCCAGAATTCTGGAAAGAAGCAAGTTTTGGAGGATATAATGATTTCAGGACAGACTTACAGTTGGTTCAGCTGATACATGCTCACTGCCCTGCTTTTCCTTCTGCTTCCTATCTTTATTATCATTTGTTGTAATTGATCCAGTATCAGATTTCTTCAGCCTTGTGGAGGTCAACTTTGCTTGATCTGGAGATTTCGACACAATTTTACCCTTCACAGTTTCCTTCTCTGCCGGTTTTCTGCAACTGACCACCATCTTCTGAACCTTATCCTCTTTCCTGTCAGTAGCCTCTTTCTTACGTAGTTGGTTGCTTGCAGGACTAGATACTATCATCTCAGAAAAATCCTTAGATTTTTTCCTGACTTCTTTTCCATTGACTGCCTTTTTGTGATCTTTGGCTCCTTCATGATCGAGTCTTTTCCGTGGAGTCGCCTCTGCTTTCAATTTTCTTTGCACCTTGTTCACACTCATAGCCCCCTCTTTCTGGTTGATCATTATTACTTGTTTCTCTACCGGCATAGGAACTTTCTCCAGGCGATTCTGAATCCCTTCTTCCTGGATTATCCTTTCCACCGGTGTCTCCTCTGCTTCTGCTCTGCGGTTCATATTGCTAAAGTCTGAACTCGCTTGTTTTTCATCTACGGAGCTGTGATCAAGCTCTTCTTTCATTTTCATTTTTCGTAGCAACATTTTCCTGCTCAAGGGTCCCTCTTGAAAAACCAGTGGGGCAGTTTCCTCTTCTGATTCTGAATGTGAAACTCGCGTAGGTTTTATAAGTACAATTGGGTAACTATCATTAAGCAAACTTCGTTTATGATGGAAATCACCAGAATGATGGGACTTGGATTTAGACTCTTTGGGAGAACTGCTTTTCAAAAGCCCTTGAAATTGCGCAGTTTCAAGAATTTCCCTCAGAGTCCGTCGCTCTGAGTTTACCTTCTGCACGACGGATGGAGGCTTCCTTAGCTTTGGCATTTCAGCGTCAAATACTGGTCTGTGCTGAATCAAATTCTTCTCCTCCGTGAGCTTCTTTACTGGAGATTGCATCATTGTTTTTGAGGGGACGTCTTCCAGGCCCATTAGCCTGGCAATCAAATTTGGACTTTTTCCCTTTTCCTGTAAAGTTGTCTGGGATGATGAGGAACCAGTATGACTATTATCAGACCAAACCGCTGACGAATAGCTTGAGCTAGTGGATGGCTTATGCGAAACTGACTCCACCTTTCTCCTGTCAAACTTCATCTTCTCCTGGCTCGATGTGTTTGCAGGTAAATTTTGCTTAGCAAGGCCGTCCCTAATCGCATTCCTAAGTTCCTCAATGCAATCTCTGGAAGACCCATTGGTGGAAAGCCTTGGACGGTGCTGATCTCCGAACCGCTCTGAACTTATTCTCCCACTGCTCACGTCAAAACTTCTTCCTCTTTCAAGCTGCTTCTGTTTTTTCTTCAACCGAGCCACATACTGTGATGCTTCTTGCAACTTGCCAAGCATATTTAGAGACTCTTGTAGATCAAGAGCTCCTTTCAACAAATCTTTTGCAATATCTCTAGATTGACCATCACATGCAAGCCCTTTAGACCATGAGTCAATCAAATGGTTCAGCTTGTGAGCTCCTCTAGATAATTCAACAAGCTGAACTGAAGACGGTCCCTGATAATCTTCAGCACTCCCTTTAGGCACCATCTCTTCTTTCTTTCCATTGCTTGCTGAAGATGTATCCGACTTCCTTTGTGTTCTTCTATGGCTTTTGATCTTATCCTCCATCTGCTGCGATACACTCTTGAATTTTCTCAATGTCCCACATTCTATAACGCCTTTCGGGTCATCACATGTGACAAATGATCTATACATATTCTGCAGAGAGGGTTTTTTCACATTTGACAAGGTCAGATTCTACAACTACTACAGAAACCCAAAAAGACAATCAGAAAAAGAATCAGAAGAGAATACCCACATGACGTTAGATATTCAAATCAAACTCGTCAATGAGCTGCCTGCAGTTGAGCAGGCCTTTCTGTCAATTCGAAATAACATAAGCAGGAATAAAGAATCAGTTGCCGCCATAATAAACAGTAATCATGTCAATAAACAAGAGAAAAGGATCATTCTTGTTTTGAAACATTCAAATACCAAGTTAAACTACACAACACAGAGATAAGTCCAGAAGAGAAAGTCCTAAATTTCTCTAAAATCTTGACCTGGAAACGACCCTTGAAACTTCTGATGATGATAACAGTGTAAAAATTGCAGGCAAAAACGTCATGATGATCACTTAACTAATCAGTAATTAACACATAATTAAACACCCTTAACCTGATAAACAAGCTAGTTACTTGCTAAAGTAAAATCTTCTCCTCCCCTTTCTCAAAATTCATCAGCCCAATTCTCATTTCAGTATAAACCACTCAAAACTACAAAAAGAAAAAGGAAAAAAAAAAAACAGAACCCGGATAAGAAAAGAATGCATCTTTTACATTCTAAACAGAAAAACGAAAGCAAGAAGAATCAAGATTGAAGGCTGAATATCAACCACTTGACATAGAGGTAGGATCAAAGAAATTTCACCCATGAACGAGACACTAGAGGGTGATAATCAGATCCAGTAAATCGGTCGGTGCATTGACTTTATGAGGAAAGCGTGTGAGTGTTTTTCTTTATTTATATTTTGTCAAAGCTAAAGAAATGAGAGTGGGAGAAAGAGGGGGGGCTTGAAGATGGGTAGCTTGTTTAGCATTGCTGATTCTATTATTATTATTATAGTGAATTTGGTATAATATTTAAGAGGACAATGAGATCAGAGGAAGATGGGAGGTGGTGAGTGCGGAAATCGGAGTGTGATCTTGGAGTTGCAGAAGAGAATCCAATCGTGTTGGTAATTCCAGCATGGAAAGATCATTCTTTCATTTAAAACATGGGGCAATATTAAAACAAACCACCTCTCTCTCTCTCTCTGTCTCTGCCTCCTTTTCATGCTTTAAGCTTTTCCCTTTTCCCTTTTAATACCTTATATTATTATTTTCAACAATCATCATGTTATCATGTTCTAACCTCATTTTCCCTATTAAACAACTCATCATGCATAGATTCACTTCATCACCACATATTCAATTTAAATCCATACATTGATCTATTAATATATTAATATATTAATAGTTTTAAAATTAATAAGTTACATTTAAATTTTTTTGTCTATAATTATAATGAATTAATAATTGATACAAATAAAACTATAACGACATAATTTTTTTTTTTTAAATAATATTCAAACTTAATATGATCGTATTCATAAATTGTATTTGAGCGAGTTGTTAAATTAATTTATAATATGATATAATTATTGTCGTATCAATAATGAATTAATATGGATCTAATTATAAATAATCCAAACCTCAAAAATTATCACTCCCAATACCTATTAAATTTAAATCAATTAATATTTATATGAAAATACCATTAAGATATGAATATATGTGAAATAAATATTTAAAAAAATTAGGATAAATAAAATTGGAAAATGTGTTACAAGTCAAACATACTTTAGTAATTAATTAAATATTGAGTATAGTATTGGTTATATTGTAAGTTCAATTAGATTTCATATTTAATTATTAGAAGGCGTAATATATAATTTTATACCAATTGATTTTGATCAAAAAATTTAAAATTAACCACAAATTGCAATCAATTTTATCATATAATTTTTTATATTAAAATCCATAAATCTTATAAATAAATAAAATTATTATTATTATTGTTGTTGTTGAATTCTTAATTATCATCTTAAAATTAAAATTATTATTTTACAATATTAAAATGATAAATTAAGATTATCTTTATGAAAGATAATGAGTTGTTAGCTTAGTAATGAATAATTAAAATTTTTATCGTATTTAAATTTAAATATATGTAGTCAAGAGAATAACCAAAATAAATTTAATTAATAAAATCACTATTAAAATTATTTTAAAAATCAATAATTTATAAAATTTATAATTAAAAGTTTAAAAATATAAAATCACATATTTAAAAAAATTACTTTATATAGAAAATATAATATTAAAATCCAACAACTAAATTACATAAAAAATTATTAGGATGGCGTGTACTATAAAAGTGGCAGTATTGTTGTCTGCGGCAGGTTATACAGCTAGACATAAATTACGACCAATGGCCTACACCTAATCTCTTCAAATTTATTACAGCTACCCTAATTTTTTGAATTTTTGAATTCTACCCCCTTAATTTCCCCTAACGGTTTTATCTCCCCAATTTTGACCCTCTCATTTTTAGGAAATTTTTATTCATAACTATCTATTTATTTAAAATATAATATCGCATTTTTCTGTTTTATTTAAATATTTTTCTTTTGTTTGTTATTTTTTCTGTGAAAATTTCACTTAAATTTAAATCCTACTGAAATATCAAAATAATAGATATTTTGTATTTGTATTTTATTTATATGTTTTAAAGATGTAATAGATAAAATATTTTAATATCTCCTCATGCCAAGATCACAGAGTAATTAATTAATTTTTATAGATTTTTTTACATAATAGATATTTTGTATTTATATTTTATTTATATATTTTAGTAATGTAACGGATAAAACACTTTGATATATTATCTATCAAGATCATGAGAACTAGTCGATCTTTAGGAACCGTGAGGACTAGATATAATTATCATATTTTTAAATTAAAAAAAAACACCTTAAGGAACAATGAATTTATTCACTTGATGAATAAATAATTATTCAATTCCAAAAAATATATTTTAATAAAATACCATATTAATAAATAATTTATTACTATGAATAAAATAATTAAATTGCATAATTTCCATTGTGAGTATAAGGATTTTGAAAATTTTGGATTACAATAATTAATGACATGAAGGTGGTGCGAACCAGCAGCTGCAATTTTCTCATTGACCAAACAAACCATTAATAGCATCCAATCACCTCTTTCAAATTTTTCACCATCCCTTCAAACATGATCATTTTAAATGAAACTATTTAAAATATATAGTTTTAATTATTAAAAATATAAAAATTATTTTTAAATCTCATGTAATCATTTAAATATTTTTAATTAAATTATATTTGATATGGTATTAGAGTTTATATGATTGAAAGTTTTACGGTTTGATCATGACATTTTAAATCTAATAAATAGTTATATATATAATATATTAAATATATAAAATTATTAGTTAATCATATTTTATGATTTAAAATTTTGAGTTAATTACATGATATTAAAGAGGAAATATTAGGGCTGTGTAGATTATGGGTTGAACCAAAAAAATTGAACTAAATCTAAATCGATAAACTTGATTTGATTTGATTCAGTTTAATAAAATTAAACTTTGTAATTTAAAATTTAAAATGTAAAACAATTGAATTAAACTCAAAAATAATTGAGTTGGATTTTAAATAATTAAATTTATCAGAAAAAAAGGGTTATTAGTGGAAAGGGAATAGTCACATGCAAAGGGTTAGAGAGAAGGGAGAATGAAGGCGTCCAACCATTTTATATAAATGCAATCAACTTCCGCCCGCCTCTTCCTTTAATTTCTTCCTCTTTTGGATGTATACATTAATAATGCTAGTTTTTGAATTTTCAAATCTTGCCATTATTCAAGTTTTAGTTTCATGTATTTAACTCCTTCAATTATATAATTTAGAGTAAAGCTTCGATTTTTGAAAATCAATTTTTTTAAAATAAATTACAGGGATTTGTTAGCATATGTTTTTTTTATTACTTTGATTTTTAAATTAAAATTTTTACTAGATTTTAACAATGTAAATCAAATTTAACTCATAAAAACAAAACCCACATGCATTTCACTAGTTTTTTTCCCAATCAAGCATTCAAATAGTGTAAACTTTAGTGCTGAGGAAGAAGCTTATTTTATTGAATTATATTGAAGTGTAAAAAAGTAACTATAATCAATTAATATTATTGATTTTTCAAATATATTTGAATTGAGTTGTATTATTAATTTTAATTAATATAATTTTGAAAATTAGGTAAATAATTATACTAAAAATTAGATCAAAATTATACTTAATCATATTAAAATATATCATATTGAAAGAATCAAGTATTTTTTTAATATATAATAATAATAATAATTTACTGGAATAACAACTGAGTACTGTTTATGTTATTAAATATGATTTTTAATTTTTTATCTAATAATAATCTTAAAAAGTAAAAATATCAAACTAATTTTAGATGAAAGAAATTTGCACTTTTTAAAATGTTATTTTTTAAAAAATTTAAATTAGTTGATACTCATACAAAATTAAATCCTATAATAATTTAACATTCAAATAAGAAATAATTTTTTAACATAATTATTTATACTATGAAAAGAAATATATTAAGCATAAACAATTAGACGAATATACAATAAATAAATAAATATGGGGAAAATTCATAAATTTAATTTTAAAATAAAACCCTTTATTTAATATTGTAGATTCAGTTGTCCCCATTTCATAATATATCAACTGTAAACTCTTCATTATTAAATTAACAATAAGATATTCATGTAGGAAAAAAATATATAGTTAATTGTATGAAGTTTGATTTGCAGAGCTGGTTGTAATATTTATAACTCCCAACTGCAACATAATTTTTTCTGCAGCATTTTGTCATTAAGTCTTGCAGAAGAAGTAACTGGTCAATGTTATTCAAGTTAGGTTTTTTTTTAAATAAAAAATAAAAAATACTATCTATTTTCTTTAAATTAATAATGTTATAATATACATACATATATATATATATATATATATATATAATTTGTCATATATAAAATACACAGAAATGTTTATGATATCTGAATATTATTTTACCCATTTTCTTCAATCATGATGCATATTTTCTCAAGAATCTCACCTTCGGTAATTGCTCTAGTTAGGAATTAAATGAATGATTTTCATTTTAATACTACTTATAAGATTTTAAACACTACAAACTCTTCTAAAATTAAAAATTAATTGATGTTAAATAATATTTAAATATAATTTAAATTATTTATTTTTATCATGAGACAAGTGATACATACAATATACAATCTTAGTTTATTTTATTATTAAATATTATTTAATAGCTAATTATAATCTTACCCAATAAATTATTTTAAAAGTAATACATGTAAATGTATGATATAATATAAGTTTTTTTTAAGAAAAATGTATAAAAAAGATTTAAGTTTATTTTTTTTGGATATTGGTTAGCTGTTCATTTATTGTCTAATTAGTATAATTTTATAAATTTACCATATTAATTTTAAAAAATATTTAATGAAAGATAGCTAATAAGAGTAATTTGAGAAAATAAAATAAAATAAAATAAACGGTATAAGTTGATAGTTTTATTCATGGATAGAAGGAAATAAAATTAACTGATAACTGAAAAAGAGAACGGGGCAAGAGTTTAAATCAAAAATCAAGAAACAACAAATATAGGGTAATAGATTCCAAGAATATCATGCGAGTCACCGACGCATAACGGGAGGGACGTTATGAAAGACATGAAAGCTGACACAGATAACTTGAATACATAGTTCGTAAAATAATCTCATAGTATATGTCAGATGGTGATAAGATGAAATAGAGTTTACGGATACTATTTTTATAATTAGATATTACTTTAAAAGATGATAATATCACAATAAAATGACATATCAAAACTCTTTATATATATATATATTGGCAATAAATATCATGGAAAGATTAATGTTGGGTAGGGAATTGAATGTATCATATAAATGAAGAAATTCTGGAATTAAATGTTGCCGGAAGAACTCATATTTAAAACATAGCATTGTAATGTCACCTAATGAATTTATTATTGTAAAATAATATAAGATATTGTATCAAATAAATGAATAAAGGCCATTGGATTATTTAATATAACGCAATCCTTGTTGCCATAACTGAAGCACTATATGTTTTTCTTTGATCTTTTTATGTTGGTGATGATTTAAAGTTATCGAAGTAAAATACTCAGCAAACCCTGACATGATAAAATGATTTTTTTGTGTAGGGTATAGTCCTATTAGGACTCTCCGTAGGGGTTAATGACAGGTTAATATAATGTTAGTTTATACAAGAATACTTGTGGTAGTCCTAATCTTCATTAATAAGCAAGAATGCATCAAGGCCTGAAAGTATGAAGTACTTACGGTTTTGGTAGGCTGAAGTTTGTAAGGTAAGATTTGGAAATAGTCCAAGTGAGAGTGCCCTGGCAAAAACACATGAAGCAGTAGGCCTTTCATCCCATATAGTTAATTAGAAAAATTAGCCAACATTATATTAATAAAAAAATAAAAAAATAAAAAAATTAACTAATTTTTATACGATTTAAAAGACATTGATTATAGTACAATATAAATAATAATCACATTACTTGAAATAACAATACACTCTTAACAAACGTTCATCTTAATATTTTAACGAAGATTATTTCACGTGCATGTATGAAGAAGTAATTGCCGTATACCTGGACCGGTCAGGGGCATGAGGCATTGGAGGGTTGACGGAAAACGAATTCATTTGAGGATTGTTCAATGGGGAAAAAATCAAATTAGTGCGGTAAGGATTCTTTGTTTGATTTCTCTGAAGGACATCACAAGTCCAAAATAGAATACGACATTAATGAAAATCAACCCATTTGTCATTTCTACTCTGTTATCTTCTTTAAGGATTGAGCTTCAATTTCCTTACAAATCAAATTAAACGACAAATAGAAACTTCTCATATCACAATATCAAACAAATATTAATCAATAAATGAATAGTCAGTTTTTTTGGCAAATGTGTGATTGAATTTTCATTTCAATTTTATATTTAACCACTTATCAAAGTGTTCTCTTCAGCATAAGCCAATCGAGGCCCAAGAAATATGTCATGGAAAGTCATTTGAGAGTATCAGCACTGAGAATGGGATAATACTGTAAAACGTGAGCACATGCTAATTCAGTAGTTTTAAAAGAAAATGCAAATTGATCATGTATAGAAGAGGGAAGGCTCTAGCTAATTACCATTAAGAGGAAGGAATTTTTGTTTTTCCAAACACAAACAGGCTTTATTGGTCAGCCTTCACCTGTAATATCAATAAAGCATGCTCAACTTTCTATTTAATTTAAGGCTTACAAGCAATTATACATCCTCCTAGCACATAATATTCCACTTATAGATAATCTAAACTTAATAATCACAACTCATTTATAATGCAACTCAGAATCTAATGTACATGGATTGATCACTAGACAACTCTCAAAGGAGAATAGGTGACCCAAAGGATGTATTGCTCAATAACAGGAGATCATTACACAGAACAAGATAAATAGTTAACAAAGCTAAGAGTCTTAAAGCAACAAAATGTATACAAATCATGGTCTCTTCCCAAGGACCCCACTTTTATGGGCACCTCTTTTCTACTTCCTTCATCTCAAATTGATAAATACACTTTCGATTTCATAAGGATTAAGAAAAGTTCATTATTTTGATCAGAAAAATAAATTTAAATATATTTTTTCTATTATATCTCTATGTTATTCCATCATCACCATTTCTACAAGGTGATTAAATAAGGGTACAATAGATATTTACTATATTAACTACCTAAAAGGAGGAAATTGAGTATCAATTTGGGATGGAAAATGGTATAATGAAAGAGCAGTACCAAAGCAATTTGTTTCACTTTAATCAAGATGCAAGTGCGAACACAAAGCAAGAGAGAGGAGCACCGTACCGAATATGTTTATGGCAGCAGTCCAACAATCTACCAACGTTTACATCAATGTCATGATGCTCTCCGATCTCATGGTGGTCTTTCGATGCAATCCATTGATTTAAAATATGGACTATTCTTTTAAGCTGTGGCAAAAGGTCAAGAATGAATTTAGTCGCAAGTGGCATATAATGAGCGTTGATTGGTGGATATGTAGTAAAATGGTCAAATCAAAATTTTCTACTGTTAGCAAACAAATTCTCATAAGAGGAGAAGAATACAGCTGTATTTCTAGCATTTGATTTTGCATCAGAAAAGGTCGAGCTCCTGGATTCTTCGTCAGGATTATCCCATTGTAGTTCAAGAAGGTCATCTTCAATCAGATCAGCTTTGCTTACTAAAACCAATACATACTGATGTAGACTTGACAAGTCCATCTCACTTTCCTTCACTCGGACCAGTAACCTAGCAATGATGCTCCACAGGGCACTCCGTGCTTCCAGATCATCCGAGGCAAGAGGAAATATATCAAGTATACCCTGTAAAAAGTTCAGATCTGGACGGATCCTAGGCATCATGTCCAGTGCAATTGAGGGCTTAATGAAATGTTAAAGACATGGAACTTACCATATGCTACATCTGAAGCAAGATCAGGTACATCAGACAGCATATTTGCAATTAAAACTGCAGCAGTAGCACAAGAACTGGCAACCTGAAAATAAAGGTGAAGGTGTAAGTAATGTTAATCAGTCATGTATCATCACACTTCTTTGTCAAAAATTATGTCAGGATAAAAGAAAAAAAGGAAACCAAGAAAGACATACGAATGTATAAAAATGCAAGGCAATACGACATTGTTGCTTCACCTCATATATAAACAACAGATCAAAATTCTTGCAAAAATTAATTCATCCCACTAGTGAGAGTATTTGATCATCCTAATGTGTATCATCTTCACTGCTTTTAGTCTTGGAGTTCAATAAATTCCCCTATTTTATTGGTCATACTTGAATCAAAATGAACTAACCAACTTTTCTATCCTCTTACAGTTAATGGCAGAGCTTATGCACATAAAATGTAGGAAAAGAAAGATAGTAACATAAGTGAAACTAAGGCAATTAATAATGTGATGTTGTGATAGCTTTAGTGGAAGTACTTGGTAAACAAAGAAGCAGAGTGGAATCATATTTCAATTTCTTAAACACGCTACATTAGCTTGACTGGAGGCACTTAATATTCAGAGATTAACAAAATAATGGAATCATATTTCAATCCCTAGACAGACTACGAAATCTAAGTCCCTGCATCTTTACATTTGCATCTGCTGTGTCTGAAGAAAACAATAAGGAAGCAAAGAGTACACCTCTGCTTTATCCTTGACTTTGACCAGGTCTGCAGCTAGTTGGAAAAGTTCTTTTGAGGAGCAGATTTCTTGGGAATGACTATCCAATGCGGAAAGAGCTTCAATTGCATGAAGGATTACATCAAGGACAGAGTACCTGCAGCAGGAGATAAATTGTGATCAAATATGACCAAAAAAATAATACAAGAAACTTATGTTCAAGGGGGGAATGAAAGGAATAAAGCCAGAATAGAGCAGGACCCAAACTTAAGAACATAGTGCAGAAAACAATACATACTACACGTCATGAATCACCTGCAATGCTAACCAACTGACTTGCTGCTTGTAACTCACACAGACAATAAGGCAAGAGAGAAATTCAAAACCAAGTACCAACATACGAAAGTCATGTGGGCAAAGTCTAAATCAAATAGTTACATTCATTTGCAGTCTTGATTGCTCAAAGAAGAACCATAAAGGTGTGCATATTTAAATAGCAAACCATCAAAGTCACAGTTCAAGGACATTAAAATGCTGAGAAAAAATATTCCTGGTTAAACTAGTAAAATATAATATGAGATTTGTAAGATATGGTAAAATGAAAATTCCAAATTCTTTCCCAGCTCCACTTCTAAATGAAATCATACCTTCCAGGTGCTCTTTCACCTGTTAATGTGCTGATTTCAGAAGCCAAGAGACTCATGAGTAGATTTGTCAAACCCAACTTCATAAGAGAAGGCATAAGAAGAGACAATACTTCATCTGGACTCTCAATAATAGCTAATAACAATCCAACACTCTGTTCAAAAAGGAAAATCATTTTGTCAGGGGATGCCGTGCAAGTTGATAAAAAATATAACTGCGAGAGAACAGAAAATGCAACAGATACACAATGCAAAAGCTCCGATACATTGAGAAACAAAAATCAGAAATAGCATATCAAAAGTGATGAAAGTAAATAAGCTTCTACAAGATCATGATTGCTAATGTATTTGTAAAAGCAGCAATCAAAAGAGTCCTATCAACACCTTGATGATGCTACCATAAAAATGGGCGTTATTGAGCAAGAATTTTGCAAAGAAGTTCCTTCATATATAATTTAGCATAGAGCAAATATGGTACCTAAATCATATACATGTTTGAAGCTTCACCATGTCGTAAAAAATTCTAATAAGGAACTCTCAGGTCTCTGAGAAATTATGGTAAAGGACAGTAGAACAAACGCTTATCAAATCCTCAAATGAATCATGATGTATTTTTGACAGCTTGCAGAAATATCTTATACCAATAACTCATTTAACAATCAGCCTTCCAATCTAGTTATTAGTTTACCTTATTAAGTATTCACCATCAAAAGGAGATAAGAAGCTCCATGTTAATAATATTACCATCAACAAATTTTGGAGTTCCTGGTTTTTTGTTCCTAGAGAATGTACAGGTTGGTAGCTAGGATCAAGCACTACGCCTTTAAGAATTTCCAACTAAATAGATTATAAGGCAGAGTCCACAAAATTCATGGCAACTTAGTGTACAACTGCTGTCCTAAATAGCTACCACAACATGGACAATCACGCATAATACCTTTCTGCCTTGAACTTGCAGCATTTTCTACATTTGATGCATGAAAATCCTTGCATAAGACTACATCCTACCTTTTCTAAAAGCTGTGGATTCAAGGTGTTTTCTGCAACCCATAGAATGCGTCCAAGAATACGTTCAGACTGTAGTGCCTTAGCCCAAATTTTACATTTGTAACCTTGAAGACCCAAAGTTAACAACCTGTGTCAAAATAATACTAATTGTAAAGAAGGTATATAGCAAAAAAAACAAGGACAAAAAGATTGTAATTGCATGCACAGTGTAAGCATGTTCTGACTTATTGATTTTGCATTATCACAACTCCTATCAACTACTAAAGCAATTTTTGAGCTGTGAGAATTTAATTTCAGAGGATGCATCAGATGAGAGGATGGTACCATAGCTTCATTGAGCATGATAAATGCGGATATCTTTTTGCGGAATATGAAACGGAGAAGACATGTCTTTCATGTTATGTTATGAGGCATATGAAGTAAGTGAAACTATAAAAGAACTCAATTGCTGGATCGGATTAGAAAGCAACAAGGAAAAAAAGATAATTGTTCAACAATCGCCGTTAAAATGATAATTGTTCAAAAACAACAAGCCAATACCACATGCTGCAAAAGAAACAAAAACTAAGAAGTTCTCAGTTCAAGGAGAGGTGGCAAGTAAAAGATGTGCATGCATACGTAAAATTCTTACCGACAAGCTTCACAAAGGCATTGGGTGTCGTCTAGAGATAATTGTTCAACAATCGTTTCAACGAGTCCATTTTTGGAGACTATGTCCTGCATCAGAACTTCATGGCAGGCTATGTTTGCAATGATTCCCAGGCAGATCTCCTGGTAAAAGCAACGATTTAATGATTGCAACCTAAAGCCAATCCCAAGAGAAATTTGTCCTAATTTCCAATGAAGAAAGTGAAGTAAATAAAAATAAAACAGGATTTTCAGTAATAAGTAACAATATGGCTAACCGTAATTCGTACTGACTGTGAAACCATAAGGTGGGCCAAAAGCACTTCAAGTATAAGGTTTTCCACCTGCAAAAATAATGAGCCCATTCTGGTAAACACACAGAATGAAGTCCAATCCTTGCTAAAACTGGAAGCACAGTTATTACGAAAACCATTTACAAATAACGAATTTGAGTACCATCAGTTCAGCATGAGTCCTACTGGCAGCAAGATCCCACAAAACACAGCCATACTCTTCCCATGCATCTTCGCCTGCTAGATGATCAGATTGTTCCAAACCAACAGATAACTGCTTATCTCCTCCATCTACACTAGCAAATTTACCAGAATCATTGGCCAGACTCATCTTCTCAGACCCATTCTCTACTGATTTAGGAACTTGGTCTCTAGAAGTAGAGCTTCCATTTCCACACTCTTCCACGTAATCGGCATTTGACGCTATACTTACAGCATCACTAGCATCCAGTCCACGATCGGTTTTATCATTCCGCGCACCAGTTAGAATTAGTTTCCTTATCAAAGATATTACATAGCTAGGATCAACCGTAGTTGAGATGTCAAATAACTGTAACAAATAACTAATCATCGTCAATATAACAATAAATCATCAGTTCCACAAGCAAAAAAAAAAGGAAATGAAAGAATCATCAGAAGTTCCATAATATCCAGTTAAAAAATAAAAAAACGAGCAAAATTAGTAAAACTAGCAAAAAAAAAAATCTACGAAGAGGACAAATTAAGTCTTAGCTACAACGAGTAGCATGCATAGTTTGTTAAAAAATCGAACAAAATAATTATATTTCAGTCCAAAACCCTAGCTAAAATAATAGCTTCACATAATAGTTCCTTTTTAGATGCTCTGAATTCACTTCAAAAACAATTATTAGAGACAAACAAAAAAAAAGACCTCATCCGGCGGTGCAGGCGGGTGATGTGCCGGTGCCGGTGCAGATTCAGCATCGGCATCATCATGGACCGATCCTTGCTCTTGTTCGGAACTTTCTGATTCTAGAGCCATCCTTAGGAGGAGGTATGAAATGCATGAGTACCTTCTTCTGAACTGCAATTTGAAGCCAAATTTATCATGGAGGGAAAATTAATAATAGAAATATAGAAATTGGGGTTGGCTGGTTGTGTGTATTTATAAATATAATGCAATTAAATTGGAATTTAATTTTCTATGTGCTTTTAATGAAATTACATGTTATTCTTAAAGTAAGATTAAAATAATATTATCAAATTTCTTATTATATATTTAATTTAATTCAATATAACTAAATTTAATCTTTAATTTATTTATTATTTAATTTTTAATATTATATGAATTAAAATTAATAGTATAATTCTATTAAAAAAAGTAATAATACTAATTCAATTTAACAATATCTAAATATTATGCAAAACTTTAATAATTTAATTGTAATAATTATTAATATAAATCAATTGATTATAATTCTATTATTTTTGGATAATTTATTTTCATCGATCATGAACATATATCTCATTTTTATTAAAATATTTCTGTAAAATTTTAGACGTTAACAACCTTTCTAAAATCATTTACTAAATATACCATAATTTTATAATATATTTAACAAATACTACGGCACATAATATTTAAGTGTGATTTAATTCATATATTCATCATGTTTTATAAATACTCTTCATTTCAATTATATATCATTTAAATTATGGTATAAACATGATAAAATTTATTTAAATATATTTTTGTTTGGATAAAATATTTAACATATGATATTAATAATCTTTTATTATCTAATTATAAATTACATGAATTTTTGCATGAAGAATCATTTATTGAGGGGATAAATTTCATCATTAAACTTATAATTTAACTATTAATAATTTTTTAATTACTTAATTCAATAATAAATTTTAATTTGATGAAATGAATTTTTTATATGAAATCATCCAATAAAAAAATCTAAAAATTTATCATAAAATCATTCGATATTTAAATTAATAATGATATATTTTCCTGAACTTATTACTATCAATTTTAAATTTTCAAAAATTTAAAATCTCATAATAATTATAAATAATTTCAATACTATTATTTTAAAATATGATACATATTTTAAAATATATATTTAAAAAAATATTTAAATGATTTTTATTATAATAAAATTTGTATATTTATATTATTTTCATGTCCACAAGTCATATTAAATTATTGTTGTTGTTTATAGGAAAAAAAAGCAGATTGAAGTTGGAAATTTCGATAAAAAAATAATTTAAGTTGAGAAATTATTAACGAAATTAATCGTTATTAATTATTATGTAAATTAGTAACTTTTTTAGTTTTATGAGCTGGAAGATAATAATTTTAAAAAATATATTTAATTAAGTAATTAACAAAAATAATTTTGAAAAATAAAATAAAATAAGAATATTTTATTCAATTTTAATCCATTTACAAACTAAAATAAAATTAACTTGTATAGAAAAAATAATATTACTTAATATGATATTATGTACCAATTGATTGATGTGAATAATAATAATAACAATATAATATTGTCATCATAAATTACTTCATAATTACATAATTAACAAGATAAAATTACTATATTATTGGCTAAAATTAAAATTAGTAAAAAAATAAAAATAAAAATACAGACAAGAGCGGTAGTTAAGATTGAGCGTCTGTCCCGCACATATTGGAAACGTGGACCTCATCAACCATCCCTTTTTAATTTCTTAAACTAACCGAAAATTAAAATAAATAATTAAAATTAAAAACATTATGATGACTTGTCGTTTTCAGTCATGCGGTTAGCCGTTTTGTTTTATGGTTATTCTGGAATTAAACCCGCCTCTATAAATTATTTTTATTTAATTTATCCATCCATCCATCAATCGATACTGTCATGCAACCCACCTTCTATAAAGTTTACCAAGTCTAATAGAAACTTGCCTCCCATTCATCTCTCTCTGGCTTGCACTTGGCAGAGGGTTTCGTGGGTAGTAGTGGAGTTGAATTTTCAGGATGGTAAGAGCGTTGGAGCGTGAAAGAAGCATGCAGAAGTCAAGGTCTTTTCATCTCAAGAAAATGTTCGAGATTCCAGGGAAACATGCGCATAGTTGGACTGTCGACCATGGAAGTGATGGCCTCACAATGAGCAATGTGTCTGATGAAAGGATTCAACCAAGAACTGGTGGGTATAAGTTAGGTGAACGTCCTGTTGATTCTCAACATATTGCCAGTCCTCTTAACCGCCATCGTCCTGAAGCTGCTATCAGATTGCCAAGCCCTCGAGACAAGGGTCCGTCAGGTAAATCCTAGCATAGAACTTCATGTTCTAAAACGTATGTATGTTTTCGAGAAATCAAGATGAGATGACATGAATGTTTGTTTGTTTGTTGGGATGGTTTATGGTTCAGATATAGAGATGATGAAGGAGAAGTTTGCTAAGCTGCTGCTAGGTGAAGATATGTCAGGTGGTGGAAAATGTGTTTCCTCAGCTCTGGCTTTGTCAAATGCCATCACAAATCTAGCTGGTAATCTCGGATTTTCGATTTCCCATCGGCAAGAGCACATTTGTGACCGGAATTTAACTTTTCCGGCTTGTTTTCATTGTACAATGCAGCATCTGTTTTCGGAGAACAGAAGAGACTTGAACCCATGTCATTGGAGATGAAAATCAGGTGGAGAAAAGAAATTGATTGGCTTTTATCAGTAACTGATCACATTGTTGAGTTTGTTCCTTCACAACAGTCCACCAATGGAGTCAACATGGAGGTAACAATTCTTAGATTTTAATAGATTGCTGATATCCGAAATGAAAACTTACCATGATTTTCTGCTTTTGAT
The DNA here is from genome assembly GCA_948192965.1 of Dalechampia spathulata. Taxonomy (NCBI): domain Eukaryota; kingdom Viridiplantae; phylum Streptophyta; class Magnoliopsida; order Malpighiales; family Euphorbiaceae; genus Dalechampia; species Dalechampia spathulata. The sequence goes on along the minus strand of CANYBF011046499.1, from coordinate 45,706 downwards.
AGATTATGACGACACGACAAAGAAATGATCTGCTTATGAACATTCCTGCCTTGCGCAAGCTTGATGCTATCGTGATTGTAGGTGCCATGGTCCACTTGATTTTCATTGTTTGGTTGATATTGAACATTTTTCTGACAAGTTGGTAATGGGCAGGAACATCTTGATCAGTTTGGAAGGCAGAACGAATTCTGGTATGTTTCCAAGGATAGAGAAGATTCAGAGCAAGGTACCCCACCAAGAAACGACGATAAGTGGTGGATTCCCACAGTCAAGGTTCCTCCAAAGGGGCTCTCGGAGGTAACAAGACGGTGGTTGCAGTTCCAGAAGGATTCTGTGAATCAAGTACTTAAAGCTGCCATGGCAATAAATGCTCAGGTGCTATCAGAAATGGAGGTTCCTGAAAACTACATTGAATCCCTTCCCAAGGTATTTGTCAAAACCGGAAGTAATCATTTTATGAAGAAGACTTAGAGGCTTTTCTCTTTTTGTAATCAATTTTCCTCCTGATGTTTGTTGACAGAATGGAAAGACAAGCCTTGGGGATTCGATTTACAAGAGTATAACAGTGGACCATTTTGAGCCTGATCAGTTCCTGTCGACGATGGACCTGTCAAGCGATCACAAAGTGCTTGATCTGAAAAACAGGATCGAGGCTTCTATTGTGATTTGGAAGAGAAAGATGCATCAAAAGGATGGAAAGTCTTCCTGGGGTTCAGTCGTGAGTTTAGAAAAAAGGGAACTCTTTGAAGAAAGAGCAGAAACCATATTGCTAATTCTGAAACAACGATTCCCTGGAATCCCACAATCTACTCTGGATATAAGCAAGATTCAATACAACAAGGTAGGAACCAAGAAAACAGCTTTACATCTTCTAAAAATCTGTAACATTCTTTAACATTTTCGCTAACTTTTTGTTCAGGACGTCGGACAGGCCATTCTGGAAAGCTATTCAAGAATAATAGAAAGCTTGGCATTCACAGTATTGTCCAGGATTGAAGATGTTCTGTACGCAGACACCCTAGCAAAATACCCAAAATCAGAACCAGAAAACGGGAAAGACGAAGAAACTGACAAATGGGGTGCCAGCGAGACACTAACATCAACAGCACTGACCCTTTCAGATTTCATGGGATGGAACGTAGACAAGGTGCAGAACAACTCCAAGAAATACAACACAGAGGGCTTCTTGAAAGGCGACAACGAAAAGATGATGCTGAGACCCATAATGACAATGAAGAAATTTTCCTACTTGGAAAAGCTTGAGAATTTGAGTGGATTAAGAAGTCCAACGGCTCGACATTGATGATGCAGAAGAAGACCGAAGGAGGAAGAAACATGGAAAATAAACAGAGGACAGAAAATTTAGACAAGCAGTAGTTAGAGAAAGCTTGGATTATCATAAAATGTAGAAAAACCGGCAACCTGGCAGGAGTCAGATTGTTGTGTAAAATTGTTCTTCTTCTGAATAACAGTGTAGAGAAAATCTCAGGATCATAACTACTGAGTTTGATGGATTTGAAAACATAGTTTCTGGATTTGCTGAGCATTGTGACATTGATTCAGTTGGTTCTTGGTTCAATGTTTGTTATCATAAAGATTGATTTGCCTATACAAAATTGCATAATCAAATATAAATAAAATCAACATATAGAAAAAAAGCTGCTGTTAATGTCATGAAGAATTTCAAAAACTTGTACAATATATTTCCAGATACAATCATCAACATCAGCGTCAACAGGTTTCTGATATTCATCACTAAACTGTAAGTTTCTTGCAGCGAGACAGATGCCAAGAAGTTTTACTTCAAGCTGTTCGTTTGATTCGTCGAATGAGCGATCTAATCTCGTTACTGTGTACTGATTTCCTGAGTAAACTGTAGCGTCCATGCTTCTGAGTAATTTGCTGCACCCATCAAGAACAACCATTCTTACCAGAAACTGAGCATATTTCCACAATTTTATGGCAAGTTTTAACGATTTTACCTGAAAATGAAAAGTGGGGTTTGTTCCTTTAGAGAGTGTGGAGACACCATCACGAACAGGCAACGCTAACAGAAAACGATTCATGAGATTAGTATCAGGATTGATTTGAAAGTTGAAATATTGCCCAGTTTCTCATGATAGTACCTATATCTGAACTGGGGATGGTTTTCTCCATGGTGCTGGTCGATTTACTCCTTGAAAAATATGGTTTTTGGGTGCATGTGTACAAGAAAAGTGGCAAGTCTTCTGCTTCAAATCCATGTTTATATATCTTCTTTGCAGGTTCTGGAGAATTGGGTTCCTTTGTTACTTCCTCATTTGACTTTTCAAAATTTATGATAGCTACTCGACCATGGAAATGGAAAGAAAGACCCTTGTCAAGCAATGGATTTGGAAACATGGAAGCAAGAAACAGATTGTTGTAATATTGTTCAACTGAAGAACAGGAAGGAAGAAGCTTACAAGTTGACAAATAGCGGCGATGATATTTTGGCAAATTCGGATGCCATCTTACTCTCGTTAGAGCAAGTTTGTGAGCATATTTTTCGCATGAAAGAAGTCTCTGCAAAGAAAATCAGACAGCAAGGTTAGAGGAAAAGAGCAGTTAAGCTGCGACGAATACTGTCACGCATTCTGCAGAATTACAAAGCTAATGATGGATGGATGGCATGGTGCTGACTTGCTTGAGGGTGTCAATTCTAAGTTCAGCTTCGGAAAATTCGTTAGTATCAGAAATGGTATGATTAAGATTAGCAGAAACGCATCCCAGATGATCAACAACAGCAACCACAGCTCTGCATATGTATTGTTTTGTGCTGTCAACGACCCTGAAAAACATCAATTATTCCAGGCAGAAATCAGCCACAAAACAAGTGTTTTAAAGCATGAATGTAGAACTTGCAATCCATATTAAAAGGGTACTTACGTTTTCTTCTCTTTGGCATTTAGGAATGTCGATTCGCAGTAATCCGCTGCATAATGCAGCTGCGAACGCAGGTCTCTGAGTTCCTACAGACACAGAAGAACGGTGTAAACAAGCTGCACTAGCATTCATAGAATAAAGAACTAAGGTGGCAAAGTGGAAGTACTTGAAGAGACTTGTTGAAACGCATAACGTTTTCGGATTCATTTTCAGAGTTTGTACAAGTGGGTTTTCTTGCAATCTGCATTTTCTTTCTCCTGGCTTGGAAATCACAGTTGAAGAAGATAAGAATGGAAGAATAAGAAACGGATGCAAAACTAGTGGTGTTGATGTCATATTGTCTGTGCAGAAACGTATTATAGGTGACTGGAGACTCGTGACAATCCCATTACAGAGCACAGGAGAGATCAAACAAACCAAAAAGGGCCAAAAAAGAAAAATTTTAAATACAAGAAAAAGAGAGAAGAGCCCCATTAATGAGAGAGATTCCTTGTGGCACTTTAACAAAATTACAAAAGATGACAAACAACACTGCATTCCCGTGATCTGATGTTCCGCTCTTTTTCCTTTTGTCTTTTTGATAAAAGTGAAGGCAGCGACTGACAGAATTTGTTTCCATTGGCTCATCAGATAGATAGATAGAGATCCCTTTGAAAATCTGTTCAGCAAGTTAAACCGATTCAGCGATGACATCTGTAAATCGTTTGGTGATTTGGGTTACAACCCGCCAAGCTTAAGCTAATTAGTCTTGGTTTATGACTAAATCTTGAACTATATCATGAATGAATTCAGAAGTGAACCCACAACTAGTTGTTGGGTAGATAAAGGTGTTGATTCTCTTAAACATATCTCACATTCAAACTTTCATCTTTAAATTATTACCCGTCTCGAATCTGAAACGATCATTCCTTCTTACTGTTGAACCCACTCACTATTACCATTTTCACCTCCAGCACAAAGCAGCAAACGCAGAACCATTTGATCTTCATGGTTCGGAAGTTTTCTGTGGGACTTGGAGAACCAACTTTATATGGGTAACTTTGTTCTTGGTGGATAACTTCATGTGGCTGTTTCTGACAGAAATCAATTCATAGTAATCATGAAGAAAAGGCTCCAGACTAGCCGGAGCCATATGCATAATTTTGCCGGTTTGACTGCAGAATTGGACAACGGGAAAAGGCTCCAAACTGATAAACCACTTATTCAAGATTTGGCCATGGCTGTTCCGAACTGTTCGAGTAAAACGAATGGTGGTAAGAAGGTTTTCTCAAAAAGGCAGAAGCTGCTGCAACATTCACTGCTCATGCCCATTGCTTGGACAATCTATGTCAGGCCATTAATTTAAAGTCACTATCTAAATCATATTATATTAATTGATACGTAGAAAAGTAGATCTACAAGCTGGAGACACTTAACAAGCACCCAATAGAAGAGAAACAGCTCAAAATGACAAACCTGTCGTATCATGAACATGCAAATGTTTCCATGGCGATTGATGTTCCCCAGCCATGTTTTATATTTCCAACACTTTTTTTCAAATCATTATTTTTATAATAAATAAAAATCGTAAATTATATTATTTATTAATTTATTAAAAATTAAGATTTAAATCACATATATTAGTTGAAAGAGTTCAAGTTTAAGAATTGTTTTGATTAATCTCTAATTAATAATTATTGATTAGTATTGGTTATAACTATCAACTGTTGATAGCTAACTTATTATATATACACATTACTGTTATCGAATCATCATCTTCCCAATATGCAATGTTATTTGATTCATATGCAGATATGCATGATAATTAATTTGATTTTTAAATCAAATTAAAATGAAAATTACAAAATTAAAATTTTTAAATAAATATCAAACATAATATGAAAAATTAGACTAAAATGAATAAATTTATGTTCAAAATTTTCAATATAAAATCAAATAGTAATAAATATATATATATATAAGTCTAAGTTCAATTAATTATTCTATTTAAAAGAGATTTAAAAGCATAATTAAATATGATAGACGAAAATATTAATACATTTTATTTATTTACATCTAAAATTATATAAATAAAATATAGATAACTTTTAATAATAATATTCTATACTAAATTTCGAGCTTCAAATTCCTGATTTCTCTTTCGGCTTGATAAAAAAAAAATATCAAACTTAATATTATTTTATTATTTTATTATTTTTAAGGCAAAGTTTGCTTAGAAATATTTTATTGGTAAGTTTCAACTTTGAGGACAAATTGGTATAGCATTTAGAAAAATGCCACGTGTTCATTCTATTCAACGGTTGTTGAAACACTCACTTTCGTGTAACCTTCACGTTTTTTTTTTTTATAATTTTTTTTCGATAATTCAAACCAAAGACCGACTTTTTTATTTTTATTTTAAAAATACTATCAATAAAAAAATTATATAATAATTTTTAATTCGGATCAAAATTTTTAAATTTTTTATTAAATTCATTGTTTAAAAATATCTTTTAAAATTTTTTTAAAAATTGGGTAATTAAGTAAAAATTCAAAAATTACTTTTTTTTAACCTAAAAAGTAATAATAAATGTAAATGCTATTTTAAAAAGCATTCACAAAAAAAATTTAAAAGTATTTTTGTTAATAAGGAATATATAATTATTTTTTATTAGAGATAAATAAATAAAATTATAATTGATTCAATAGAATAATACTTTTTTTTATGTTATTTAAAACTTAATAATTTTTCAAAAAGCTTTTTTTTAATTTTAGAGCATGAACCTTCCAACTACAAAAGAGTTTCATATATAGAAGGAATGGTACTGTTTAAAATTTTTGAAAAATGTACAAATAATCAAAATGAATTAAAATTAAGAAATGATAAAATTGAATAATCAAAATGAATTAAAATTAAAAAATGATAAAATTGAAATTAATTTTAAAAATTTATATAAAAAATAACACTTAAATGATAATATCTGAAATTTTATAAATAATATTAGAAATAATATTAGAGTTGAAATCATGAATTTAATTCTTCATAGATAAAAGAAACTCGTATATATTTTACATCTTAAATATTAATAATAATTTAATTTTAATAAATATGAATTAATTGTTATTAAATAAATGTATTTAAAACATTCAACAACTCATATTAAGTCTCAAAAAATAGTAAAATAAATATATAAAACAGTTGACTCTCAAGAAGGGAGTCGAAAAAATCAACCAAATAAAATATCTACTCAACCGTGGATCATATACCACCAATCAGATATTGACACGTGTCACTTTTTAAAAAAAAAACAACAACCGGTCATTCTCGCCGCACTATAGAAGTCCGGATAGGAATGAGCACCATTAATTCGATTATAAAAGTGAATTAAATCTAAAAAATCAAAAATTAAAATTCTTGAAAATAATAGAATAAAAATCAAATTAAAATATTTTAAAATTGAATATTGCTTATACCCATACCATACTGAAGGCATTAAATTATATTAATGGAGAACAATTTGGAAAAATGAGTTCAGTTGGATCACTCAGATGGATATTTTATTTTTTATAAAAAATATTTTATATAAATATTTCGATAGATTCAAATTTTTTTTTTATCGATTTTATTAAATTAATTAAAAATTATTAAAATTAAAATCAAAACTAAACCAATAAAAATAAAACGGTTTGATTCGGTTCAATCGGTTTTCTCCGTTTTACCTGAGTAATGCTCACTCCTGGGTCCCACCACTTCTCCACTTTCCGCCGGTCAATTTCACACTTAACAACTCTAGTCCATTTCCTAGTAATTATGTCCGTATTTCTAAATTAATTTTAATTACTAAAAAATATAGAAAGATTTTATTTGTCATCTAGGGATGGAGAAAAAGCCACGTGGCAAAAGCTGAAAAGTTGACTCTATCTCTACATATATGTATTGGTTTAATTCGTGGTCAAGGACAGCGAAGTGTTCCACCTTTTGCCTGATCCTTTGCTGGGTGATCTCTGAGAATAATAATGGCAAAGCTTCAAGTCACAATGGAAGTTGGAAACGATGGTGTTGCTGTAGTTTCCATGTTTAATCCTCCAGTTAACGCCTTAGCTCTTCCAAGTAAAAACTAAAAATAACGAGTTTCAACGCTTCCTCTCTGAATTTGTGAAAAGCTTGATTCTTTATAACTTATGTATTCGTTTTCTGTTTTTGGTTTGAATTTGGTGGCTCAGTTATTGCTGGGTTGAAGGACAAGTTTGATGAGGCTGCAAGAAGAAATGACGTTAAAGCTATTGTTTTGACAGGTGATTTTGATGGTTGAAGTTTGTTTTCTTTATTAAATTTCTACTTTTGATGACAATCTTTATTGTTAATGAAGGCAAAAACGGCAAGTTTTCTGGTGGTTTGGATATCAATATAATGCACAAGGTTCATCAGACTGGTATGGGTTCATCTGTTTCATTGTATTATTTCTGGAAAAGTAATGGTGACTTACTAGATTGTTTTGTGTTGTGGCAGGAGATACTTCAATTTTGCCTGATATTTCTCTGGTCGATGCAATTGAAGGTTATTTATTTACTTCATGTCTTCATCCTGCTATGATGTTTTGGATTCATTCTGGATCTTATAGTGTAGCTTACTATTGTTTAAGAGATCATTTTCTCTTACAAGTACAGATTGCAAGAAGCCCATTGTTGCTGCTGTAGAAGGACTAGCTTTTGGAGGTGGCTTAGAAGTAGCAATGGTTTGTGTTGAATTTTTAACCAGTAGCAGTAGTACTAAGTGGGTTCATGTTCTATTTTCATTCTCTTTGCTGTCTGCCATGGCTTCTCATCATGGTTACTCGTGTCCAGGCATGTCATGCTCGTATTGTTGCACCAAAAACTCAATTTGGGTTGCCTGAGTTGAGCCTCGGAGTAATTCCTGGGTCTGGAGGTACTGATGATCTTTATGTAAAAATTCATTTCCATATGTGCATTTGCAATTTGTGTTCTGAACTTCTGAACTGTGGGTATTCCTCCCTCTAAGGTACACAGCGTCTTCCAAGGCTTGTAGGGCTGCCAAAGGCCATTGAAATGATGCTGGTAAATCCTCCTTCGACGGAAGTTCACGCTAGTAGCCTGATTTTACGTTTTTGTCAATCATTTTCTTTTTCATTCTGTCGCAGTCATCCAAACCGATCACGTCCGAAGAAGGCAAGAAGCTAGGAATCGTTGATGCTATAGTGCCTTCTCAGGAACTGCTCAAAGTATCTCGGCAATGGGCTTTAGATATCAAAGAAAGACGCAAACCATGGATGCGTTCTCTATATAGGACAGACAAGATTGCTTCCCTATCTGAAGCACGTGAAATACTGAAAGCTGCTAGACAACATGCAAAGAAGACTGCCCCAAATATGCCACAGCATCAGACATGTCTTGATGTGATTGAGGAAGGTGTTCTTCATGGAGGATATAAAGGAGTTCTAAAGGTATTTCTGGGCTCTGATCTTGCTGTTTGTCCGGAACTACTAGTTTGCAAGACTGCTGGAAATTTCATGCTTGTCTCTGTTCGAGACAGTAAGTCTGTACAAGATCTCTTCATATAAACATGGGAATTGTTATTGCAGGAAGCAAAGGTATTCAAGGAGGTGGTAATATCAGACACAGCCAAAGGTCTTATCCATGCGTTCTTTGCTCAGCGTGCAATATCTAAGGTGAAATATATGATTCACGTCCAGCATTCTTGGCTTCATCAGAACTGTTGTTTTCCTAAGAAATTTCATATCTTGTTCTTTTCTAGAGAAACTCCATGTGCCTTGAAGGGGTTCTAGATCTGAAAAAAGAGGCTATATATATGTAAATGGGGGCTTGGAATCTCACATTGCACACTACTGATTTCTGTCTAAGGCCTAATCTCTCTTGTGCTTATTCACTACATTATTTTCTTACACTTCTCCAATGGGTGATCATAATTCTGCAACAATGTTTTTGGTCAGTGTTAGCGACTGATAATCCAGAAGTCATTGATTAAATGATCTGAAACATGTCTTAGATGGGTTTTGGATCGCTTTTAAATTTTTAGTAATGCTGTCTTCAGGATCTATGTTCAATGATGCATATCTGCTGCTAGTTAGTTAACATTGTTATTCTTGCTGTTTGTTGCTCTTTCTTGTATCTACCGGCATAAGTCCTCCCTTCAAGATGTGTTAGAAACACTTCTGTTGATGGGCAGGATGATGGCTGGTGTGACTGTAACATTTTTCTTTGATATCAACCAATCATTTTGACTTCGACAGGTGCCTAATGTCACTGATATTGGACTGAAACCAAGACAAGTAAAGAAGGCCGCCGTCATTGGTGGAGGCCTAATGGGTTCCGGCATAGCTACAGCACTTATCGTTAGTGACATACATGTTGTTCTCAAGGAAATTAACTCCGACTATCTTCTGAAAGGAATAAAGATGATAGAAGGTAGTTACTTGTCTTGAAAGGACATTTCATGGAGAATCAATCTCTGCCTGTGAATTTCCAGAAATTACTTAATAAAGTTAACAAGTTATGCTGGAAATTGAAGCTTTTAGCTGCAGGGTAGCAGGATAACTTATGTATATATGTTAGCGTAGAATAGAAGTTAAATGGCGACATGTAACAGCCATTTTCATGCTAAACCATGACAAATTCTTTTATCTGACAGCAAATGTTCGAAGCTTAGTAGCAAGAGGGAAGTTGACACAGGAGAAGGCAGATGAAGCCCTTTCATTGCTCAAAGGTGCATTGGACTACTCAGATTTCGGAGATGTGGATATGGTCATAGAGGTTAGTTGTTCTCTGATCAGATCCTGACATGAACTTTTGTGAGCATGTGTTTCTGTTTGCCTGGACAATGGAGTAAGCCAATGGCTTATTTTATATTTGGTCAATCATGATGATTGCTTTGCAAGTAATTTCCTTTCTGCTCAACGTTTTGTCGGTCATGCTGCACGAATAAGCTTGAGGAATTGTTACGCTTGGAGAAGTTTCTTGATACAGTTTCTTCATATTACAGGCAGTCGTTGAAAGTGTTCCATTGAAGCAACAAATTTTTAGTGAAATTGAGAAGGTCTGTCCTCCTCACTGCATCTTGGCTACAAATACATCTACCATTGACCTGCATTTGGTTGGAGAGAAAATCACGGCTCAGGATCGCATTATAGGGGCACACTTTTTCAGGTCAAACTTGTCTTCTTTCCTGTAGGGCATACGCTTGTTCTTTTTAAGTATGTTTTTTTGATATGCTTCATTTATGGACAGCCCTGCTCATATAATGCCTCTTCTTGAGATTGTACGTACGGACAAGACTTCTGCACAAGCAATCCTTGATCTCATGGCTGTTGGGAAATCTATAAAGAAAGTTCCTGTCGTGGTGGGAAACTGCACTGGCTTTGCAGTTAACCGCACTTTCTTCCCATATGCACAGGGTGCCCATCTTTTGGCCAATTTAGGCGTGGACATCTTCAGAATTGACAGGGTGATCTGTAATTTCGGCCTCCCCTTGGGCCCTTTCCAGTAATGCATTTCCCTTATTCTGTAGTCTGCTTTCTCATGGTTTTGATTCACTTCCTTGTGTGTACTTAGAAAACGGGTGACAATGAATTATGTGCATAAATGGTTACCCTTTCAGGCTTCAGGATTTATCCGGATATGCAGTCGCTGTCGCAGTAGGAAAGGAATTTGCTAGTGCATTCATTGACCGCACGTTCGAGTCTCCATTAGTCCATCTTTTGATCAAAAGTGGAAGAAATGGTAGCGTCTAAAGATATCTGCTTTACTGTTAGCATGATGGTTTGCTTTATCATTTTCACCAAGTCGACTCGCTATGTATTTTTGTCATTTCAGGTAAAAACAATGGGAAAGGATACTACATTTATGAGAAGGGAAGCAAGCCAAAACCTGATCCTTCAGTGCTACCAATCATCGAGGAATCTCGGCGGATTACCAATATAATGCCCAATGGAAAGGTGCCTTTCTTCTTATTTATAGGTGGATTGGTGTCTGATCTTTTCGAGTACAGTACAGATACATCATACCTGTTTTCCATCTTCACTGGAATATCTCCTAATGTCTGTTTTCAACTTGTCTGGCAGCCAATAATTGTCACTGACCAGGAAATTCTGGAGATGATTTTCTTTCCGATAGTGAATGAAGCATGTCGGGTTTTGGAGGAGAGAGTGGTAGTTCGAGCATCAGATCTTGACATCGCATCTGTTCTTGGAATGAGTTTCCCGTCTTATCAGTGAGTATTCTGCTTGCCAGTGTCTGTTTTCAGAAATCGAACCGTGTTATTGTTTCCATGCAGATAATTTGACATGCTGTTCTGCACCTTATGCGTAATTTTCAACGGTATCTTCCTGCACAAGGTATCTGACGGCCAACTTCCTTTTTTTGTGGCAGTGGTGGTATCGTTTTCTGGGCGGACATGGTTGGACCAAAGCATATATATACAAGTCTGAAGAAGTGGTCTCAGTTATATGGCAACTTCTACAAGCCATCCAAGTTCCTGGAAGAAAGGGCATCAAAAGAAATACCATTGGTAAGAGCCATCCTTGTTCACATTGTTGGTTCTGAAAATGGAAAACATGATTATGGAATTTTGACAAGGAATGTTTCAATGCAGAGTGCCCCTGTTTCATCATCTCCAGGATCAATATCCCGCATGTAGACTTCATTCGTGCACTATTTGTACTCGTATTAATTCCAAAAGCAATAATGATGTTTCTGATACTCAATGGCCAGGGTAGACTGGATTTGTTGTTCTGAAATTAGAATGCATTTCCCATGCATCCCAATTTCGTCCATCAAATTAAGCCAATTTTGGCATAATATTGGAGAGATTTCTGTGCACCATTTATATAATTCGAACATATAATTGAAAAGTTTAACCCAACATCCAGCAATGTTCAGACTTCAACAGGACTAACTCATCTTTGAAACCAGCACTGCACTATCCCCATAACAAGCCAGGATTATTTCATGAAAATTCACTTCTCCATAACATCAACTGACACTTGCAAAAACATGATCACAGCATGATGGACATTATTATGCTTTCCTCGAGAATAATGTACATTTAAAATAATAACAGAAAAACTAACAACGTTCTACTGCTTTTGATGAGAACTTCCTCCTATGTAAAAGCAAAGAGTGCCTCTAGCATGTTATTTTATGGGAAGTCACTCTTGGGATGTGAAGTACAACAGACCTAAAAAAAAAACTATGCTGGTAGCTCATGAATCAAACTCTTAGTTTCATTCAATGAAATTGGAAATACCATTACCTTGCTTTTTGTTTCTAAGAGTGGGAGAAGAACAAGAAAATTGCTGGTATCTAGAGATACATACTGTAAGGATCATTGCCATTTAATATAAATGATATCCTGTGCAAGTCTAGACCTCTGCAATTTACACCAGTCAACTTGAGTTGTGGGTGAAATAGAAGCATTGCTGTGTTATAGCAAGGCACCGGAGTTAAATCAGATCTTGATCAGTTTCCGCGATGGGGTCGAATGCCACCTTACAATTGCATCAAGGACAATGCCAGGATGAACCTTGACCTCATCTGGCATGACCAGATTTGAGAACCATACCTTGAGATAGCATCTCTTGTGCATATCCTTTCAAGTATTTGGTTTTGTATCTCCATTCTGCGGTATTGCTGGAATTTTAGGAGGACAAGTATTTCGTTTGTCATCCCCATTCTGTGAAAGTTCTGGAATTTTAAGATCGTTACCAGAGGTAGCAACCTTGGAAGTAACCACAGGAGATGTCTTGGTTGAGGGAGAAATAACATTTTTAGCAACACCATTGCCGTAGGATCCATGTTGATTCCCCAATTCGGCTCTTGGATTCACTGTACCATTGCTGACTGAATCTTTTTGATTCCCGAATTCAGTCCTGGCAAATGATGAGCATTTTGTTTCTGTTGGAATGAAAAACATCAGTATTTCCTGAAGAAAGCAAGGGACACAAAGTATAACAAGTAAACATCTGAAACGTACTTTACTATGAATAACAAACTTCAGCCTCTCTGCAATCAAAAATTTCAAAATCATTACAATGTGCAAATATTCCAGCCACATAACAAGTGCATATGCGATTGCCGCTGGCTGATTGTGGTTAATAAATATTCCTGACTGCAGAGAAGCCGTGGTAGTTATTGCACATTATCTAATTATAGCATGTCCATTTGTCTATCATGCACCAAAATAAAAGCACCATATATGAAGTTCAATGTGATAAATCCATTCAAAAGCTTTATAAAACCAAGTATTCCTTAACTCTGACCCTCTATCGAATATGCATCTAGTTACTGAAAGAAGAACATTGGTCATTTTCCCACTTATTCACATAGAAGAAGAAAAAGGAAAGTAATGTCTAATGTGGCTTACTAAATGAAAACGACGAAGTTAAACATGAAGAAATTTCAGCTCTCCATAGTGAACTGAAATGATAAACTCAAGTCCGCCAGAGTGATCTTGGCCTCGTATTTCTCATTTTATGGTTATTTAGTCTACAAAAGTGAGATAAAAAAAAGAAAGAGGGAAAAAAGAGGCACTTGCCTTTTATTTCTCCGAGTGTGATAAGTCTATTTAGGCAATCTCTAAACTTAGTCAAAACAATTCTTTCCTGCTCCGCATAAATCTCCGTCATGCCCTGTCCATTGGGAAACTGTGAAGTATTGCTGCAGCCATACCTTGTTAATCCATTTGGTGAAGCAGCTGTCATAAACATTGAATCTTCTTCATCACACATCAATGCCAAAGTTCCAGGTGACATAGGCCTTCTTTTAGGCCAATCAGCACCTTCCAAGCTGGAAACGTCATGGCTAGCTCTATCAGTCTGGTTTTCAATTGAACAGTCATGAGCATTATCTTTTTCAGCATCAGCTCCTTTCTGGCTCTGCAACCTTTCTTCTGTTGATGAAGCAAGGGAAATTTCCATGTGATCGTCTACCCGCTTTTCTGTTGCATTTCTTTGGTCTGCATGTAACAGGTTTCAAAACATCTAATTAAATACACAGTGATTACTGATTGTACTTTATATCTAGTTCAGTATTTTTTTCTCTTGTAATTTTTTAGGCAATTAAGTACTTAAATTGTACAATTTCCACCAGGGTGGACACTTTGCTTAGATGAAAAAAATGAAATTCGCTTGCACATCCTTGCTTACCAGACCAATTGATTATTCATCAAGGTAAAATGTGAACAAAGAACTGATGAAAGAAAATGAGGTTTTACTATTGCCTTGTATAATGCCCTTAAATGTGAAATTCCAACGTCCAGTGCTAATTAGTATTTAATTTAAACATACAACTCTTACTTCCTAAGAGACATTTCAAGTGACAAATGCTCCCAACGAAAGAAAGGTTCATCATTATCATGTCAGTGCACGAACGAAGCGTTTGTGGTAGCTATTATCTATTATTAGCCTTACAGCTTTCATCTCTGCAGATCAACATCATACCTTCAAGTGTCTTAGCAGCTTCTCCTGACAAAACCACCAAAACCGAGCAAAGTTCTTTTAAATCCTGTGGTTGAATAATGTCTGCCAAGAGAGACCTTCAGTCATAACATAAATGTTAGTTTCATAAAAAAACATGCTAAAATTGCTCAAATAAAAGAAGATATTTTACCTGTATGTGAACTTTGAGGGGCCCAGGGTAGCAGTGCTATTAGCACGAGCAACAAAATTAGATGGTAAGGAAGATGAAGGTGCAGAAGGTCTCGTATGGGTAGCCTGATGAGCAAGGAAATAACAAACCAATTGTCATGATGGAGTATGAAAGCATTACGCAAATATTATACCTTAATCATATTTGCATTAACTCTCCTGTACATGCCAGAGAGCAGTCATCAAATTTCCTAAAGAGACATTTACCTGTTGAAAGTGACCAAACCCATGGAAGGATGGATCCTTGGCCTTTGAACCAAATAAAGGCTCCTGCCCTTTTCTCTTCTTGGATATCGGAGGAGATGCATAACCAGAAGATCCAATTGCTCCAGTTATCGCAGCATTTGCAGCCTGTTGAATGTATGCCATGTTGTTGGAATGGTCTCCATGGAAGAGAGCTTGTCTCTCTTCACTTCCTTCAAAATTCTTGCAGTCCATGCATTTGCAATTTTCGGAGCAGAGAATGTTGGCTTGGAAACATTCACAGTACTTTTTGAGACACCCAGATTTCTTGCAATGGCATCCTTTGTTGTGCTTTCCCAAAGTTAATCCCTCCCCATTTTCCTCCTGCATTTATTTCACCCCAGTTAATATACTGTCAAAGAAACACAAAAATGGCACCCTCATGGAAAGCTTGATATAAATTATTAGCAAATCTACTTATTTCATTTAAAACTAGCAAAATGTGCTCCCTTTTAATCTCTGCCTTCTTCAGAACGAAGGAAGCATCCTGAATAACATTACCCAGTTCTGATCCCTTAGAGTAAGGCAACGGGAAGAGTATTTAGATTAATTATATGTCTATCCTTCTAGCATTTTTAAATGGCATTATAGCAACACTGCTAGCACTATGGCCATAATCCCAACACTTCAGTCACAGGATAAGCAATGGATATTATATTATGCTTTAAAGTAAAGACAATTCTGGTTAGCAAAAAAAGAAAAAAATAAAAAAGATATAAGGTCTTTTGAAACTATCATTTGAGAAATTATGGGAAATTTGTGATCATACACGTGCCTTCAAAAAGACTTGATCATCTCTCTCAATATACTTGTGAAAGCCAAAAAGATGACGCAGAGACATTATGATGATGAAAAATTAACCAAGAAATTCACCTGAAGGATAATTTTAATATACGTCTGAACTGATAATTTAACCACTCAAGAACTTGATACTAGAAGATAGACACTAAGCTTGCATTGCAATAGCTCCTTCACAATATAATATTTTGTACACAAAATCTTCACTTTACCTAAAGGAATCAATGTAATATGGATACTCGACGCCTACTAGGATACAACTGCTTAACTGTGACCTTTCATAAAAGGAAATATCCAAAAAAAACATGCATCCATAACAGACAAATGAATATATCCAAAAAAAACATGCATCCATGCCGGACAAATGAGTAGGCAATGTCTGTACCCTAACACAAGCACAGATAAAATGGTAGTAGAAAATACATAATGACTATGAAGTTGCTCTAAAACCATAAAACTACATTAACTGCTTCTGAAAAGGATGAAATTATAAAAGGATCTTGTATGTCTATATACCCGACTATCTCGTGTTCCATGTGGACTGTTTGCAATTTTTGGCCTGAATGCATTTGGATTCCGCTCCAAAGTAGCTTCAACAGCTTCTCGCCTAGCAGCTTCATTTTCAACGTTGTTATAACAATTTACACAATTGCAACCATCACAGTATGTTCCAGATGCAAAGCATTCACAATACCTTGAAAAGACAAGAAAAAAAGCCTTTACATCAATGAAAAATGTGGCATAGTAGAAACCAAATTCTTAAATGAAATGATTGGGGTAAAACACAATTGAAGAAAGATAGCAGGCTCCCGCATTCACACGCACACACTTCTTCAAATAAATGTCCTTAATAATATTATAGACCACTCAAAACCCTGTATATACTTGGATGCATAAATTGCGCACAGACAAATTAAGTTGGCTTTGAAAGATTCCTTTCAGTTCATGTCCCGCAACAACAAAACAATCAACAAATCCCATTACCCTCAAGCCATCTACAGGACAAACTGACACCAGCAAACACATTTACAGAAATTCATAAACAGAACAACGGGCGGCAAGTTCAAGCACAAACTAACGAATAGCAATTGTTCTTTAGCGCCAACAAAGGAATAACTGCTCTTCCAAAAATTTCATCATAATTCATGGCAGCAAGTAAATTTTAGAAAAGCAAAAAAGGATAACAGACGAACTTACAGCTTCAAGCACCGTGAGTGTTTACAGTTACACTGTTTTTGCCTCTTTGGAGTACCATCTTTCAATTCAGCGCTTGGTCTTGGCTTTAATTTTGGGGATTCAGGCTTACTGGGAAAAAAGGTGTGGTATTAGCACTACAGTTGATATGTGCAAACCAATGCAATGCCATAAAGTTCAATTTATAATTTTCCCTTATCTCAGAAAGTGTCCAACGTTTCAGTAGAACAGACGTTATTTATGAAGTTCAAGTTCATTTATTTCTCTTAGAACATAGCCAGAAACAACAAACTTAAGATGATAGCTACTAGAACACCTCGCTTTTTTCAGAAAAATTATAATTCCTTAACACCTAACGATTAACATCGATAGCACCATCTCTATAGTATATAAAGATGAACCAAGACAAAACATGAATTTCTCCAGCAAGCCCAATAAAATTTGCTAATTTTTACAGTAACCAGCCCTCTCCCTAAGAATTTCTTATTTCAAGGAGAATTTACAGTCCCAACAAAAATAACTAACTTACACTGTCCTGACTGGTGATGGTGATGGTATAGCTACCACCTGCTGCTGCTGCTGGTGAAGGAGTTGGCTTTGATGAGTAACGACAAGTGGCTTCTGTGGCTTAGGGTGCTCAGAGAGAACAACATTATGATTATTATTGTTATTATTATTAGGAGGGGGAGGAGGTTGCGTCGTCGTAAAATCGAGCTGTCGTGCTAGCTTCTTCGTCGGGAAATCCGAACTCTCCGATTTTGGAGGGAATTCGTTTCCCTCACCTTCACCCATCCAATGACTTTCAAATTCCCCGGATTTTCTTTCACTTCTACCTCCCAAAAGAATGCTAAGAAAATAACAACTTTCAATTTAAACTCGAAAAAACCAACCAAAACTTCACCAATCCCAATCAAATTTCACGAATCCCACTCAAATTCTGAATCTTTCAGATCCAATAACACCTTATCACACAATCTTTGCCAAATTAATCACACCCTAAAGCTGAAACAACACCAACTTGAAACAATAAATTGATAAACAAATAAAAATCCTTCCTTTTCTTGTCTTCGTGATCTCTGAACAGACACAAAACAACGGCTTTATATCAGAGGAGATAAAGAGTAAGTATATTGTGAAGAGAATCAGTTTGGTGGCTATGAGTTCTTCTTTTTCTTCTTCTCCTCCTCCTTGCGTCTCTCCTCCCTCTTTCTCCAAACATTTTGAAAATTCTATTTCTTTGTATAATTTAATGGTCAGATATACGTTTTCACTTAATCTCACGGTCTTTATTGAATCCCATGATCCGACGGTCTTAATTCATAGCAGAACGCATATAACCAGTGATTTTCACCGTTGGATAACTTTCCAGTAAAGCGGCGTGGGCGGAACTGTGGAGTCGTGCATACGAGAATATGAGTTAGATCTATCGATTAGGTGACAAGTGGATAACAAGTCTGATGTGGTTGTTGATTTAATACGTGGCAAGCTGCGATTGGAGCATCAGAATAAAACGAGGGAATTATTTTATTTTTGAAGATTCCGCTCTGTGAAAAGGTGAAAAGCGTCAAAGATAAAATACAATTGGCGCTAAAGAGAATGGAATGATAAATTGTTGACTGGATGGTAGGGCACTCATCTGCACATAAACGTCATGTCGTCGGAGGTTAGTTTTTTTTATTTTCTGACGTTTGATGATTTTGTTTTTTACTTGTAATTATTTTTTTAAATTAAATTGAATTGTATAAATTTTAAATAATTATTTGTAATCATATGAATTTAAAAATTATAATATAAATGAAATTAGCTTATGTAAAACGTAATACTAATTTAAACTTATATTAACAAAAAGATTTACTTTTATTTAAAATAATGTTTAAAATTATTTTAATACCAAAAAATAAAAATAAAAATAAAATATTTATCTTTACGAATATAAATTTATTCATAAAAATTATCGATGTAATAATTTAAAGTAAAAATTAATTAATTATAAATATTTTAATTTATCATTAGGTTATATTTTAATTTATCATAATATTAATATTAATATTTTTAGAGATAATATTAATATTAATTTGATTTCGAATTTTGTCTGATTGGCAATAATCAAAGTCTGAAGTTTGAGGTTCACCAACAGTAACCATGCAGCTCTCCACAAAGCGGCCTTTATTTTTGGGCTCGGGGTTTGCATTGGATTCCGCAATTGACGTAATCATTGGGATTTCCTACACCTGCGTCCCCCTGTTGTCCGCTGGCTAGAGTTGTAATTTAAGTTAACTGACAAGGACTAAACTGGAAATCGAGACAAATAATACCAGTAATACTAACAAACAAAACAAGCAACTACTTCAAGAAGAAACGTGAAGATCTGGACACCTCCAGGAAATAGACCACCATTGCCGGATTGTAAATTACTAAACCAGCCCTTACAATCATAATTACCTTGGTTAACTTTTTCCCAACAAGAAGACAATTCCACCGCACTCCTCTACCACGTGTCAACTCCACTGCCGCTATCGTACTATATCAAATTCCAAAACTATCCTTCCAACATTTTTAATTTGGCCAAATTGTCCTCTGGTGTGTAACTTGTCGAATTCTGATTTGCAGGATTCTCCTAATCAAAGCAAACCTTAACCACAGAGAATCACTACCAGACGCCGCAAATGTATGATTTAAGTATTTATTTATTTATTTATTACTAACTCCTCCATATTAAATCAGTTAAGCTAAGCTGTGATTAGTTCTGTCGTTTTGCGTAGCGAGACAAGTGTCCAGTATCAGTACTTCCTCTGTAGAAGAAAGAATGCCATATTAAAGGTCTCATCATCTGAGCGCTCTTTCCATCCGTTATCGGCCGCGTACGATAGCAAAAAAAAGTGTGAACTTTCCGTTTCTCTCCTTTCCTTTAGATTTGCGTCAGTTGTGTGCTTATTTCTATGTAATCTCAGCTTAATCGAGGTATTGAATTTGCTGCTTTTAGTTTTAAATGTTGAAATGAAGATTTTGTTTGTTAAATACGAAGTGATTTGCTTTTTACAGGCTTTGATCTCAATTTTCCTTGGATACTGCAATCTCTATGCATGGTTAGTTTTGATTTAATGTGTCGTTTTATCACTTTCGACCTTTGATTTGATTCTGTTATGCTCTGTTGGTCATCAGAAGTTATAGACAGAAGTAGAGGAAGTGTGGAGGGAAGAGATAGAAAGAGAGGAGAGAGGAATAAAGCATTTGAATCATATATGACCTTTTCTTATAAAAAAAGTTCCGAAAGTTCAGAATTTATTTGGAAAATTTTATCAAATTTGGTTTAATGATAATCAGTTTTAATGATTTAAGGAGATAAACACATAAATTAATTTTATTCGTGCCGGATGACACATTATGAATTTATAACAAAGGCGCTCTAAATTTGGTGATTTTGGAGAATAGATTTCCTGCATTGTTGGCATGTTGAGGAGACAACGTGGGGACAACTCGATGTATAAACGGACGTCATCGAGAGATTATACAACTGTTGTTGGTGAAGATAGTTCAGGTAAAAGCTTACACCAAGTTGTTAGCTTTTGTCCATGGTAAATATATACTTCAGAGCCATGTTTATAGCTCCACTTGAGTTGTCTAAGTATTATCTACCTGTGTACTTTCGTGCTACGAAGTTATTATCAGTTTTGAACTTTATGTTGCCCTTCCTTTACATGAGTTGCGTATTGTAGTTGTTTTACTTTCCTGGCCTTTGATTTTTCAAAATTTTGTGAAGCTGTTTGATATGATATTTGGGCTTGGTATGTCCGTGTAGAACCCGTGCAAAGCAATATGGATGTAGAAGTTACAAATCCTTCATGGACTCTTTCTTTGCCACATGTCCTAGCAGCAACCATATCATCCTTGTTATTTGGCTATCATCTGGGGTTTGTGCTCCCATTCTCGTCATTTTTCTTCTTACTTGTGGTGTTACTGTAGCAGTTCATTGTGTAATAATTGTTACGTGCCTTTTTCTACAGTGTGGTAAATGAACCACTTGAGCGCATCTCTTTTGATCTTGGATTCAATGGAAATACCTTGGCAGAAGGTGACAATTTTATTTTCTTGTCTTGGTTTTTGGTGTTTTCTATGATTTATTGATCTCATATCCTTTTGTATAGCTGAGTTATTCAACTAACAAATAATTTCAAATGAAGGCTTAGTGGTCAGTACATGTTTGGCGGGTGCCTTCATTGGATCCTTGTTCAGTGGCTGGATTGCAGATGGGGTTGGGCGCTGTAGGACTTTTCAATTATGTGCTTTGCCCATGATTATTGGTGCTTCTATAAGGTAATAATGAAGCTGCAAAGGCCTAATGCTCATAAAATAAATACATATTCCTATTCATGTCATTTTGTTGGTATTTACTTTGAGGTGTATTCTCAGTGCAACAACTACAACTTTAGCTGGAATGCTTGTTGGAAGATTTTTAGTTGGGACAGGGATGGGCCTTGGCCCTCCAGTCGCAGCTCTGTATGTCACGGAGGTATTAATTGATATTGGCACTTCATCAAATACCGCATGATCATGTTCATTGATTCTCATTTGGACTAATCTAGTTTGTATGATCAGATTTCTCCTGCTTTTGTGAGGGGAACTTATGGAAGCTTCATCCAGATTGCAACCTGTCTTGGACTTATGGGTGCTCTGTTCATTGGAATCCCTGTCAAAGAAATTAATGGCTGGTATAAAATGTTTTTTAGGATGCATAACATTTTTTATCCAGTTTGAGTACTTGAAGCACAATATATAACTTATAATGGTATACTTCAAGCAAGATTCATCATGTGTATGCTCAGGTGGCGCATTTGTTTCTGGGTGTCTGCAATTCCTGCCGGAATACTTGCTCTTGCCATGATGTTCTGTGCGGAGAGTCCACACTGGCTATACAAGGTTGGATTCGAATTAACTTGAGATGAAGACTTGGGTTAGGTTTTGTGCTGGAATTGCATAAATTAAATGTCAGCTAACAGAAAGTGAAAATCTTAAACTGTAACATGAAAGATAAACTTACTCTCATACTAAGGTTTTTAAACCTACCTCTCTTTTGCTTTCACATAATTTTGATGTCATTTGTATTTCTAAGCAATGTTTTTCCTTACCATAATTTTGAGCATTTCTCGGCCTTGGAATTGGTGAAACTTCTATTTTCTCTTTAAAATCATTTCAAACTATAATGATTATTACTTCATGATATTCGAGTCTATATGGATTCACAATTTTTTTAGTGCTTATGCTGATGGTGAACGGTCATAAGTTATAATTTCTTACTCAAATGAAACAGCAAGGAAGAATTGCTGAAGCTGAAACTGCATTTGAGAAGCTTTTAGGTAGAGCACATGTGAAACATGCAATGCAAGAGATATCCAAAGTAGACAGAGGGGATGACTCGGATAACGTGACTTTGTCTGAATTGCTTTATGGCCGACATTTTAGAGGTAGATACTTCTGACTTGTGTTTAGTGTGTGTTATGTGCATGTTGTCTCGTGCATATCTGCTCTGTAGCTGTTCATGCCATCACTGCCTCTTCTTATGCATCTCCGCTTTCCTCTTCATGCAATATTTTCTTTGGGCTTTGTTATTCACATGTTTCTTTTGCAGTTGTTTTTATTGGGTCAACCCTATTTGCTTTACAACAGCTATCTGGTATAAATGCTGTGTTTTATTTCTCTTCAACTGTGTTTAAAAGCGTGGGCGTACCGTCAGACCTGGCAAATGTCTTCGTTGGTATTGCAAATTTGACAGGTAAAGCATCACATTCTAGTAGTTTTGTTTTGTATATGATATTGCAGTTTTCTATAACCATGATCTCTTTGCCTTTAGGATCCCTTGCTGCAACAGTATTGATGGACAAACTAGGAAGGAAATTGTTGCTTTTAGGGAGCTTCTTTGGAATGGTAAGTCTAATTTCATGGTTGTTGTCGTTGTTTCAACTATAAGTTGTTAGTATCATCTTTATGATGTTAAAGCTACCTAAGGAATAGGCAAAATAATAATTTTACTTGAATTGTATCAAGACATGATTTTATGCTATTTGAATGTGCGTCAGGAGAAGTGTTATTTATGGACTTGCATATGATAACTTTCAGGGTAAATGAGCAGTAAGAAGATTCAAGGTATACGATGATTTAATTTGGACAAGAATTTGACATTTTTTTTAGTTTGAAGTTGTATAATTTTTTAAAGCCAAGGAAAATATCCACCTAATCCTACAATATCTTGTGATGAACCGGGTGATAAATGTTAGATTTAATTGTTCATACTTTGCTTTAGTTATGACTCATGGTTTCATCCTTCCTTTTCTTTTTGCTACTGTCTTACTGTTAGCCTGACAAAATTCCTATCCCATAACCACATTTCCCTCCAACACGTAGTACTTTGGTCCAAGCCTCTTTGCCATGTCATAAGAGTGAAATGTGCTACTATTTGAGTTGGAATAGGTAATTATTTTTGGTGGATAATGACAACAGAAATAGTCCTTAATAGGTTATTCATACTGTTGTTGGCTGTGGTGATTTTTAGAAGTTTTTATCTTGCAATAGTCCATGATTGTCTAGAAACTTGACGTCATGTATACAATTTCTCGATGCAGGCAGTAGCCATGGGCCTTCAAGTTGCAGGAGCGAGTCCTCACATGACAGGATCTGGAACTTTGTTCCTATCTGTTGGTGGCATGCTACTGTGAGTTTTTTTTTTCTTTTCAAATGTGAATAGTGAAGATGAATTTAGCTGAAGAGATGATTAACTAATTGTCCAATTACTAAAATCATAAGGAATTCAATGGATTGGATAAGATTTTGACTGTGAGAACCCAATGCTTGGTGGTTCTTGTAGCCACATGAGCTAAACATAGCTGATTTGAGATGTTACTTGCATAATAGAGAAAATGTAGATTTTTAAATTCACTATACTAGGAATGAATATGAACCCATGATTGAGAACTTTTCCATACAGGTTCGTCTTCACATTTGCTTTAGGAGCAGGTCCAGTGCCAGGTCTCCTACTACCAGAGATATTCTCCAGTCGAATCAGGGCAAAGGCTATGGCTGTCTGTATGTCGGTACATTGGGTAATTTTTCGCTCCTCCTCCAAAATTCCAAAATATCCTCACGTCAGCTTCGTTCAACGGCAATTTGACATTTCAAATGGATTTTTGTTTTCACGAGCTATATCATGCCTTTGCGTAATAGTACTATGAATTTCCTTCTTTCAGGTGATCAACTTCTTTGTGGGCTTGCTATTTTTGCGTTTGCTGGAGCAACTTGGACCGCAGCTCTTGTATACTATTTTTGCCTCATTTTGCATGCTGGCTGTGGTTTTTGTTAAGAGGAACGTCATGGAAACAAAAGGAAAATCGCTTCAAGAGATTGAAATTGCCCTTCTCCCCCAAGAATAGAGGGTTCATCTCAAAATGCATTGAATTCAAATCGAGTAAAACTTAGCTGATATAGATTATTTTTATGAATCTGGCCTTGCATTGAGACAAACTTCAATATGCAGCATCAATCCCAAGGGTGGCAGAAGATGTTCATGTACAGGTGAAGTAGATGAAGGGAATCGGAAATTTTGCGTACTTCCAAACTCAGGCAAGTGCTTCTGATTTTGATGGACTTGCTCCCTCGGTCAGGCAGATTGTGTAACACGAAAAACCTGGGGTTCTGATTTATTATCTAAAATTGTGTGCGCTTGAGAATTGTGCGATTACCATATCTGGTAACTTTCTATTTTCAGAAGTTTATTATTTTCCTCTTCAGACTTGCACCGGTCCGGATCATCATCCTGATGGTTCAACCCGATTAAACGCTAGATTCTGCATGCTAGGACATTAGCTGGATCAGTTCCTTGAAAAAAGGAGAGAGAAACTGTCCATGTCGTTACGGGTTCAATTTGATGATTCAAGTTGTCTAGTATCAGATGTTATGAATTGAAACCTATCCTAAAATTACTGAAACTCTTCTGGAAATGACTTCCATGTACAAATTTAGACATGTCAGTCATAATTTGAATCCAATAGTAAAAATAAAAATACATTATTATTAATTAAAATAAAATAATCGAAACAAACCAGAACAAGATGTTTTGCGTGAGTCTTGTCGGAGGGTTTCTTTATCTTTCTTGTTTCCCATTCTGGCGCCTAAGCACATGGATCACGTAAAACTACCATACCCGAAAGATGAGTTGATACCTACTTGCTTTAGAACTGTCATTCAATGATTCCGGCGTCTGAGTTAATTCTCCGGTTTACAGAGATTCAAATATATAATCATAAATATATAATCATTTGCCCGTCCGGTTTACAGAGATTTTCATTTGTAAAGCAACACACATATGATTTATGGGGTTTCAAAATATTTTGGAACACAGCGTTTGTATAATTAAAAATGTGAATTAAGAAAGCTACAGAGAACAGACCTCGTCTTTGAGCTCAGGGAAATTGAATGGAGAAACCAGTGCTGGTGGTTCTGAAATTCATGGGGCCAAACTCATCGAAATCAGAATCAGATCCTCTGTCATTGTAGTCATACCACCCACGGGGAGAATCCTCATCTTGTCCACTATTTGTTGTAGGTACATAAAGCTCAGATATGGGAACTGGACGAGGCTCTTTGCTGAAGTACTCGTCATGGAGAAGTTCCATTGCTGTGGCTCTACTAGCAGGGTCATAGCAGATAAGCTTCTTGACCAGCGAGATTTCGTCAAGGGAACGGTTGGGGAGGCAGGCTTCTATACCGATGGGGTTTTCAACCTTGCCAAAAGAAATTGTTCCATAATCAGGAAGTTGTGAACAGCCTGGCCACACTTCTGCTGTTAAATTGCCCAAGACATTGATGATTCTGCCAAGTTGATCTATATCAGAAGTCCCTGGGAAAAGGGGCTCGAGAGTTAAAAGCTCAGCAAAAATGCAGCCAAGTGACCACAGATCAATCTCCGTTCCATAATCTGTAGATCCATAGAGTAGTTCAGGAGCCCTGAACCAGCGAGTTCCAACACAAGAAGTAAGCGAACCATGCCTGTCATCCTCACCCTCATCAACGTCATAAGAATATGAACTCTTCAAAGCATCATCTCCTATATCGCTCGCTGTGCCTGTTGCCAAACAAGATGTATCCCCATCCCGAATGCTTGTTTCGTCCAAGTAATCATGAGCCTTGAATTCACAGATCTCCCTAAATGATTCATCTCTCATCATAACCCCTGCCTCTTGGTTTCCTTGTGCTTCTTGGGATGAGTTCTCCATCTCAGGAACAACCTCATCTGGCAAAACAACGCAGTCCTGATTTATAAGGTTGTGTTCATACGGCTGAGGGTTGTCATCTGTGGCAACAAATCCAGGCTCCATCAGAATCCTCGCCTGCAATAGAATATCCAAGATCATGTAAAACACCGAAAAACAGAGTCCACCAGAATTGAAAACAGCGTAATTTCCAAGAACCCTCAATCCCAAATATAATGCACGGTAAAGCAGAAAGGTCCGTCTTCTACTGACATACTATAGTTCACTTTCAATTCCTAAAGACATAAACAACGCAATGTCAAAAATCAGAAGCTGAACTTCCATGGAGTACAGCTCCATTGAAATGTTGGTACCACTACTGATACAACACTAAAATGTATGAAACAGACAGTCCCTTCTGATCAATGTTATCGTGGCATTAAATCAATACAATCATAACTATGCTACTCGATCACATTTGAAATAAAGAGAAAACATGAATGAAAAACATCGTTCCTCTTCTTTGGTTTTTTTTTTTTTTTTGAACGTAAAGCCGTGAACTTTTGATCAAGAACTAAGCTAAAATTGTGGACAATAGAGATCATTACCTGGCCAAAATCAGCCAACTTAAGAACACCATCAGCAGAAATCAACAGATTACTGGGCTTTAAATCGCGATGAACTATCATGTTCCTATGACACGCATCGACTCCAGACAAAATCTGAACCATCCATCTCTTCACTTCACCAACAGCAACACCATTTTTCTTCTTCGCTTCCTTAATGACGGCTGCCAAATCCGTCCTCAGAAACTCCAAAACCAAAACGGCATCCTCGTCCTCTCTCCAAAAATACTCGTGCAAAACGACGACGTTGGGGCAGTTTTGTAGGATTTGCAGCGTTTCGATTTCGCGAAACGCCGATCGGTAGTCGTGGATTTCCTTTAAGGCGACAATCAGATTATCAGAGAGTCGTCGAGCTTTGTAGACATCGGAGTACGCGCCGGAGCCAACTCGTTCTTGAATTTGGTATTTGGCAATGATTTCGGGTCGGGTATGGATGCTCCAGCTTTTGGAGTAAGATTGCTGCGGTGGTGGAGAGTGGTCCATGTTTCAGTGACGAATTCCGTCTGGTCGCCGGTGGCAGAAATTAATTACATTACCAACTTATGATCATAACACCCAAAATGACTAATACACCCCTCTGTTGACTCCTGTCTTCATTTTTTTTTATCATATACCATTATTTAAATAATCATTTATCTTTTTTCTTTAAGTTTAATAATTTTTAATTTTAATAAAAAAAAATTTTACATGGCTATTTTTTTCAATATTGTATTTTATAAATTACATAGCCTAATTAGATAATGTATTATAATTAGATTAACATTTAAAAATATCTAAAATTTTAAAAATAATTTTATATTTGATAATTATGAGTTGATTTTTTAATTTTTGATTTTTAATTTGATTAGAGATATTAAATAATCAAAAGATTAAATTGTAAAATAAAATTATTTTATATTAATATTCAATTTTTTGATTTATTTAATTTATTTTTATTCAATTTTCAGTTCAATTTGATTTAAATTATTTATAATACATATATATAGATATATATACAAATAAAAAATAAATAATTTATGTTAAAAAGGAGATAGAAGGCAAGTTTGGAGGGTTCCCACAATGATAAGGAGTGAAGGTTGGGGAAACTTCAACCTCCTTCACAATCCTGTCTCACAAACCTTCTGAATAATGGAAAATTTCGGAGTAGTTGATTAATTGATTAATTTATAACTACTGAACCCAATAAAAAATAAGAATATTTAATTGATTTAATTCAAATTTTAAGGGAATCCATATTTATGGGTAACTGATTTGGTTGGGTATTATGTCAATTTTTAATAGAATTGTGGCAAAATCAGGGATTAAGGTTATAGGCGTACAAGCTGAGGAGTAGTGATTTCTAGCATCTAATCAACACAGCATTTGTCATGTTAAGGAAGACCATACATACGTGTTAATGGTAGTCAAGCATATGATGAAACAAAGAAACTACTGCCTTCTTTATTCTCATAACAATCTCACTACTGTTTCAGAGCAACATCCAGTGTAGCTTTTAACATAACACATTCCACTACTCAAACAACCCTACTCAAACTTACAGGGCCTTGAATATTTCATCAACACTAGATACTGTAAATTCCCCACCTTGTTCAACATTTGCAGCTTTCACCTTAAGGTCATCCACCAAGAGCGCAAACCTCCTTGAACGAGTTCCAAGTCCCTTCTCTTTCAGGTCTAGCTCCAGGCCCAGAGCATGGGTGTATGTTGCAGAACCATCAGCAAGGAACTTGACATGCTTGTTTTCTGGGTAAGTTTTAGCCCACGCCTTCATCACAAAGGGGTCATTAACTGCAAGGCAAATCCAAAACTAGAACCTGTTAGATACCAACGTAAACCATATAATTTGCACATGATCCCATATCCTTACATGTGGATTAAGTCAATCAATACAAAGTAAATCATAAAGAGTGAATTTCAACTTCCAATAAAATTTTCACTCCTTACATCATTTGATCCTCGTAAGTGCATCCCAACTTCGAAGTGCTCCACAATATATGAACAAATGACTACTATCATATGATCATGCATATTTGCTACTCGACAAGAGATAGAGAACACTCGCATATTCGTCTCAGGATTTTAATATATAAACCGGAGTAAACAAAGACGGCATTTTCTACACAAAAAATTGAATTTTTCGCACATTGTAAAATCCGAAATCACGAATAGGCTGCAATCAGTAGAATTTCTGTTTCAAAATGAAGGCAGATATCAGTTACATCAGGAAGAAATGTACCGCTAATGCAAAGAATTTCAGCAACTCCCTTCGATTTCAACTCCTCTGCCTTCTCAATGAATCCAGGCACATGCTTCAAGCTGTATTAAAGAAAAAAACACAAATTAAACAAGGAGGATAATTAAGTATCAAAAGCATAACCAAATCTCTGGATAATTTTCAGAATAAAAGTAACTAACAAATTGAATCAAACCTGCAAGTAGGAGTAAAAGCACCAGGAACACCAACAATCACGACCTTTTTACCAGCGGCTAGAGAGTGAATAGATACTTGTTGGAGCTGATCTTGCTCGTCGAAGTAGGCAAGGGTTCCGTCAGGTAGCGAATCTCCGGTAGCGATCGGGGCCATTTGTCTAATCAACGATTTGGGTGAAACTGTCAGCTACTAGAAATTAAACTCAATTTGCGTTTATGTTTTCGAAATAGGATACGTGTGTATATATAGATCCACAGAGGTCGGATTTTATTAATTGCATTTGATAAAATTTGACGTCCGATTTTATTTTTCAGGAAAAAAAATTAATTTTTAAAAAGCTCAATAATAAAATAGAGTTTTTTTCGCTTTTTGATCTTCACATTATCTTTTTTTTAATTTTCAAATATTATGACAACGATGAAAATAATAATAATAACATATAAATGTGATTTTTTATTCATTATCATTAATTAAATTTATGATATTATTATTTATAAAATTTAATATTATCTTTTTTTTAAAAATTGAATTTAAATTAAAAAGATGTATTTATGAGATAAAATTTTATATGAAAATTAAAATAATATCAACAAAACTTTCTTAAACTGAAATTAAGATGAATAAATTGATAACAATAAATTTTAAATTTATTTTTAAATTGAAATTAAGATAAATAGATGATAACAATAAATTTTAAATTTATTTTTAATCTGAAATTAAGATAAATAGATGAGAACAATACATTTCAAATTTATTTTTTAGGTATTATAAAATTTTTAATATTTTTTTTGATTTGAAAAAATATTTTTTTAATTTTTATACCACTAACCACTACAGTTTCAATGACTGATATAATTTATTTATTTTATTATTTTAATTTATTTTATATTCTATTTTTTTATTTATTCATAATAAAAATAATTCATATTTATATTTAATTTTAATAAAATTCTTATTAATTATTAAAATTATATAATTAAAATAAAATTAAATTAATTTTAATAAATTTAGAGAAATGATAAAATCATTATCTTCTTCTTTCTTATAATATTAATTAAAAATTTAATAGAGGTGTAATTAATTAATATTTTATAATATAAATTTAAAAATATTAAACTATATATTAATAATATGAGATATTTTATAACTTTAATAAATATCTCATATTTTTAAATAACTCATAAATAATATTTTTATTTGTATAATTTCATTATAAAAATTAGTTGTTATAAATTAAAAGTATTATTATGAAATAATTAAAATAAAATAAAATTTATTTTTATAAATTATTTCTTATGAAGTATTCTTTAAACTTTAATAATTTATAGAATTAAATTATATAAACCTTAAACAATTATAAAATTTTGATCGAAAGAGTTAAATTATACGTTATATTTTAAAATTTTAATAAATAACTCATATTTTAAAAAATAACCATAAGTATTATTTTACTGTATATAATTTTATTATATAAATCAATCATTATAAATTAAAATTATTATTATTAAATTATTAAAATTAAAAAAATAATTTTAATAAATTTTTTTAGATTATTTAATAAAATTTTATTTTCTTAAAATTAATTATAGGATTATTTTATTAAAATAATATATATATATATTAATAGAAACATTTATGAATGTAATAAAAAAACATGTAAGTTGGGAAATTGATTTCCATAAATTATGTAATTTGATTAAAAAACTATGTTTTAAATTAATTGATGGGAACTTACGCTTCACCATGGCTTTAATTTTTAATTCTTTTTAAAATTCCAATTAAATTAAATTAAATTATTAATTTTATTTTCATTATTCAATATATTATTTTTATATTAATTCCATGAATTAAACTAAATCAAGCTTAATTAATTTAATTTTTTTGATAATGGAATTCACTTGAAGTTATAGTCCCAAGAAAAACAAAGTCTTGCCATTAATTTTGCAAGTCTGGTAAACTGTTCCATCCGCGTGAACTTTCAACTATTTTCTCGATATATTTAAATTTTTATAATTATACAAATTAATATATATTATTATATTATTAATAAATTTATATTTATATATAATAAATTTAATTTATATAAAAATTTATTAATATGTTTCAAAATATGAATTCAATTCATTCATCAATAATGTACATTTTGATATAACATTTATGTATCAAAATGAGTCCATACGAAAGCGAACTCATGAATGATAATTTCTTGTTATGTTCACACGGCGGCCATATGTCCCGAGACTTTCTCAGATTGAGCGGTTTGATCCTCTTCAATGGCGTCTCCGTCATCTGCAACTCTGCTATCCTCGTTGCCATAAGCTCGACAACATATCAAATAGTAGAAAAAGTTCACCACACTTAGACCTGACAGAAGCCAATAGTAATAATCATAATGGCCTCTATTGAGATTATTTGATATCCAACTCACTTTCTCGTCATTGTTCATAGTGGCATGGCTCAGAATTCCAACTATGAGGCTCCCTGCTAAATTCCCAAATGCCATGCCAAGTAAAAATAAAGCCACCCCGATGCTAGTCATGGACTTCGGGAACTGAGAGTAATAGAACTCTATTTGTCCGATTGGGTTCAACCCTTCTGCTATTCCTGTAAGGCATTGCTGAGGTACTAGCCACATCGCCGACATGTTCACTTCACCTTTAGGTATGTCTACTAGGCCTTCGTCAAGCGCCAGGGCTCGTCGCTGGTGCTCGACGGCTCCGGCGATTGCAGTGGCTATACACGAGAGAAGTAACCCAGTTCCCATTCGTTGTATATTGGTTAGTCCTCGAGGTCGCTTGGTGATTTTTGCTATCCCAGGGACTAAAATTCGGTCGTAGACAGCCACCCATAACGTCAGAGTCAGGGTTGAAAATATACCAAATGACCCTGCTGGTATTTTGGCCTTTCCTATGAAGGTTCTGTCCATGGTTTGTGCTTGGAGTACGGGAAATGCGTGTTGGTTTAATGTAACTGAGATCATGATCCCAGTAGACCATATTGGCAGGACTTTTATCAGTGATTTTAGCTCTTCTACTTGTTTAACAGTGCAAAGATTCCATGGATTTACAGCCAATCCATCACTATCGATGTCGTCAGGATTTCTAATTACACAAGTTTTGTTGAGAAATCTGAGAAAAGCAGTAAGGAGAATGCATCACATATGATAAAAGTTGCTTCGAATTCGAATCCTGATGAACGAGAAAAAAGGGAAAAAGGCAGCAAAAATACCTTAGTTTATTGGTTGGCATGACAAGCTTTGAACCATTGTGATAATACCATTTATCAGAACCATCTGGTGGTAAAGAAAGGTGTTTGTTTTTCCAAGTTGCAGCACTTACTTGTGCAAAGCTAGAGAGCAAGCTTTCATTTGCCTTGAGTTTGATATAGCGAGAAGAGCCCGCCAGAAAAAAAACTACAGAAAGCACCATACAGCCAACCGGAACTCCAAAACCTATAACCCAACCAGCTGAATCTTGGATAGCAACAACGAAAATGACTGAAATCATGACCGATATTCCAAGGACGGCGTAATACCAATTGAAGAAGCTTTGTAATGTCTTCTCGTTTTTCGGGTTATCTGGATTGTCAAGTTGATCAGCTCCAAATGCTAAAGAAC
The DNA here is from genome assembly GCA_948192965.1 of Dalechampia spathulata. NCBI lineage: Eukaryota > Viridiplantae > Streptophyta > Magnoliopsida > Malpighiales > Euphorbiaceae > Dalechampia > Dalechampia spathulata. The sequence continues at coordinate 12,998 of CANYBF011046499.1, read as the reverse complement.
ATGGCCTGATGCCACCAGCACCTATGGCCATTACAGCAAATGCCGAGAGAAGGAAAAACATTTGAGCCGTATCGGGAGATACACAGCCATGTAAATTCCCATTTTCCTGGTCACAATGTGGTGGCCTTGCGCCTGGAATAATAGCTGTTAGCCATAGCAGAATCAATCCCTGCAAATAGCAACAAGGATGTACACAAATTCACAATCTTGAAAGATTGGTTGATCATTATATGAAGTTCTGAACCAGATCAGAGATAGTTTGCTAACCAGAAGGTTGGCGAATGATCCAAGCACGATGACACGAAACCGACCCAAGTAAGAATCAGAAACGAAAGCCCCTATAATTGGTGTAGCATATGAAAAGGCTACCCAAAGAAACAGTATAGTAGCGCCAGAAGCACTGCTTAAATTGTATTCACTTTGCAAGTACACAATCATATTAGCTTGAAGCCCAATTCCGGCAACCTTTTCAAAGGCCTCGTTAGCTGCACAACGTCAAATTTTACAGAAAAATCAAAATCTGTGAAGTACCCACGAACTTGAACAGAGTGATAAAAGTTGTAGTTTACCTATAATAAAAGGCATAGTTCTGAGACCACCCTTTTTTACTAGAACCTCGTCGGTTGTTTTCTTTTCTTCTGCTGCCATCTCCATTTTTGCTTCCTCGAGTCTCCTGCCAACGAACCAGTGATGTATGGTAATATATACATATATGCATGTTTATGAATTGGAAAGTACAAGAACGTGAAGACCAAAGGAATGGCTATTCGAAGTAACAAAGGAGAAGGAGACTACAAGGAAAGCTTTTCGCTAAACATCAAATGCATAAACTATTATCTTCTTCCTGTTACGGCTTATTCTATTTGGTACCTTCAGAAGCTTCTAACAAATATTAATTTCTATTAAATATCATAATTAATTAATCAAATATAATTATTACACTTAAATAAATAATCATCAAAAAGCACATACGTACCAGCTGTTCAACTTCTGCAAATTATTAGTTCTTTCTTTCTTCAGCTAACAACAGAGGCTTCAATCCCAGAAATGAATGGAAGTTTGCTGGTAACCCTGAAACCAATGAACTCGGGTGGGGTCGGATCGGTGACGGATTTCTTTACGTCGGATGATCGGTACGATAGGTACAGCTTCTTGATGGCAAAGCACAAATTGTAAAATAAAGAATTATCTACCAATATATAAGTTGGAAATTAAGGGGGTTAACAGAATTAACCGTGTACGTTATGTAGCCGTTACTCAGTTTCATTTGACTCATTTTGATGTCAGGTCACGTCAGGCTATCAGATGGCTGTTGTGACTAAAAAAGAACTGGTTTGGTTACATAAACTTTTTCTGTTTAACGGTTTTCATCCTGAACCGAACTGCTGAAAATCGAACCCAAATAAGAACCGAGCCCGATCAGCATGCAACCTGAAGGGGACCAGTTTCTAAATTGAAATTAGTGGTTCGATTTCTTCGGTTGGTAGTAATTTTTAGGAAAATTGGTTTCAAAACCACTATTTATTGATTTGGTTCCGGTTCAATATATTTTAAGATGAACCGATGGTTCTGAAACCATGCCACCTTATTTGGTAATTTGGTTGTTTCTTTCCTTTCCTTTCTGTTAATTGGTAGTTGTGGTTATAACCGATTAGGAATAGTCAATGAAGTAATATATCTAATAAAATTTTATTAGATATCGTTATTAAAATAATAGTTAAAGTTATATAATATTTTAATATTATTTTTTTAATTATATAGAATTTTAAGTTAAATTATTATTCTTGAATAATTCACACCCATATTTATATCATATTATCTAATAATTGATTCACCTTCTAACATAATTAATCATCTAAAATATATAATTAAATAAGCTCAAACTCTAATTATATTCATTAAACTTCATGACATAAATCAACAATAAATATTAATAATATATATAAAATCATTATCATCTGAAAATCAAATATTCAATTCCTACTATATTTATATTTATACTGATAATTCACAAGCAAATGATTCAAAAACATTAACAAAATTATAATTACATTTAATATTAAAATTGAGAAAAATAGTAATAAAATTCATATAAGTTTTATTCTTTCTAAAAAAAGTATTAATTAAATCCCACTTCAAATTCCCTTAATTAATTATTATATATTTGGGAATATTTTTTCTTAAAAAATTAAAAAAAAAACATGTCATTTAATTGGTTTAAAAATTCATTTATAACTCTTTGATTTATAAGATTTTAAAATATTTATATTTTATCAAATATATATTTTTTAATATATGTATAATTGATGAATAAAAATATTTAAAAATGTATTGTTTGATTTAAAATATTTATAAATTTAACAAAAATAAATAAGATAAACAAATATATAAATATTAAAAAATATATATTTTTAAAATATTATTATATTTAAATAATATTTTAAATTTCATAAAAAATAAATATTTAAATTATATAAAATTTCATGAAATATTTATATTTTATTTTGAATTTACAAACTAAATAAATATTTCACCTCTAATATCATATATTGGATTATTGGTCACTAAAAGTTGCCATACACTTTAAATACAAGCTTTGTTGAATAATTTAATAAGGTTTTAAGATTCAACATTATATCTCGAATGAGATGAAAGTTTTTTTAGATTAAAGAATATGTTTTTATAATAAAAGATGGATTCATGATGGAAGCTCTAATTTGAGCTTCATGGATAAATAGATAGATCGTTAATGAAAGAGATAAATGAACGAATAATAATAATAGATATAATCTATGATCTAACGAGCAGGCTAATCGAAATCAAGGTAACAATCCATGCATACAAAATAGGGTGTGATTTTTATTATTTTTGCCATGATATATACATTTTTTAAGAATAAATCTCGATAAAGTTGTATTATTTTAAAGGGTGCAAACGAATTTCAATTTATTTTTTAAAAAAATAAAGCTTTCCTTGCTTCTCAAGGAAAAAAAAATGGAAGTAAATGAATAATTTTCAGCTTGGTCAATCTCTAGCTCAGCCCCCATGCCTGCAAAAACAGTAGAAAGGCCTTGCCAGTTAAACAGACGATCGGTTTCTGCATATTTGGATAAGATGAATGAATTGGTTACTGACAGGGAAAAGAATGGGATAATGACCTGAATATGACCGTCTGAAGTTCCGACGACTAGCATTTCTTCATTATCATCAAGAGCCATGCAAAGAATCCTGGCTCCTTCTTTACCAGTTTGAAGTGTTTCTATTCTGTTTTGCCTTTTCTGATCCCAGATTTCTATGCTCCCTCCTTTAGAACCTAAATAGATTAGCTCTGAACTTAGTGTCATGGCTCTTACTTCCGTTGTTGTTGGCAGCGAGCTGACCTGACCGTAGTTTGAAGCATTCCACATCTTGCCAGGGCCAAGAAAAAGAGAATATTAATCGAATAACTAGTGCAGATTGAGTTAAAGAGTTTCCTGGAAATGTTTATATACCTTAACAGATGTTCCATCCAAGGCAGAGCTGGCTGCGTATATCTGTCCGCTGCGAACTTGCAATGCTTGTATGGGATTTGCTTTTCCTAGTAATTTTCTTGATCCATGTTGAATGGTAACAAGTGTTCCTGTTGCCAAATCGATTTCCTAGAAAATGAAAATTTTAGTTTCAGAACTCTAACTTTGGAAGAAAATACGAATTGATTCCAAGATACCTGAATGCTACTGTCATGACATCCGCAATATAATTTTCCTTGTACAAGCGATAAGCATTTGACATATTTATTTGGATTCAACAATTTAGATCCTCCACTCCATGAATGAACCTGACAGGAAAGAAAATTCAGAAAATGGGACTTTTATCGTCAACAGGGAAGATGGAGAAAGGCATTAAAATGATACCTTGACACCAGAACCCTGTGGAATGAAGCAGGAAATGCTATTGGCTATTACTAGATTCTGAACCTGGTCTTTCATATCATGTATTTGTACACAATGAAGTGTATCATTGCCAATGGACCAAACCTGATAATCAAAATGAAGAAACATTGAGGTTTTGCTGGATTTGAGTGTTTGATATCCGAATAAGAAAGAGCGTTATAAGAGCATACCCTGACGGTTTTGTCAAGCGAACCACTGTATAGTCTTTCTCCTGATTGTATAACTACTAGGCTTGTGACTGCCTTGGTATGTTCTTTAATTTCTAAGACGAGATGAAGAACGCTACTTTTACCAGTCCATACCTGGAGAAATTGAAGGATCGATGTTATTAGACTCAGATTTTCAATCTTAGCATGTAAATGAAGTTGAAAGTGGGAAGTTGACGGGGTGAAATTACCTTGATGGTTCCATCTGAATGACCAGAAAATATTTTGTCACTGAAGCAAGCAACTGAAAGCACTTCTCCATTCTCACTGCAATCCACCTGAGCTAGTTCTTCATGATTCCATAATTCCTGACGATGCCAACAAGTACATTGTTTCCCTTTCCAAATGCATAAACCGATTTCTCCAAGTGAAAAAGAGTAACAAACTTACAGCACTGGAATCACTCCCCTCAGACAGTACTTTCAGGATTTCAACTGCCAAGGAAGAGGACTTCTTGAGCTCTCTAAGACCCTTTTTGATATCTTTCATGTGGGTAGTCAGGTCTCGCAGCCCCTCTGAAGTCACAATGTCAAGCAATTAATCTAAGATTCAAATTCAGATGCCATTGCAGCTACGTCCAAGCTAGGTCGTGGCAGCCATTGCTACCTACCAGGATCATTTATGAAGCTTTTTAGAGCAAGCAAAGAAAGGATTTTGTCTTCAGTGTCTTTGGCCGATTTGAAAACCGTAACAAAGCGTTTGAGCAAGCAAACTCGGGCTGCTCCTCGTATCCCTGTGTCTGGAAGAACGCCAAGCATATGCACAAGCCATGTTGCTGACACAAAGCTTGCTGAACGTAGATCTGAACCTTTGCTCTTCATGCCTTCTGCTAAGGCCTCAAAAATTAAACCAAACTCATGGCTTACTAGCGCAAATGCCATTTTTCTTTCCCAGTCTTCTGCCACCTTCTCTTCTGCCTGCAGATATTAACAGATGCAGCAAGAATGGAAATGGAAATGCAAGCAATTTCATATTCTTGAAGGCGTAATTTAGCAATTCCAGGAAAGCTGACCAGTGTTTCATTAATTTCTCCTGACAAATTGCCAAGCTTCTCCATGCGCATGAGACTTCTGTAACTTTTGCCAAGTCCGGCACGTTTCAGAAGAATAGCTCTTGTAAGAGACTTCCCAGAAGCGGAAAATCTTCCTTGCAATGACACAATGGTATCTGCAGCTGCAATTTGAGCAGCAGGAAATTCAGACTTCCTGAGGCATGAAATGAGGGTATCTATTGCCTCTTCTCTATATATGCTCATCTTCCTCGGCTCAGCCTGCCAATGTAAGCAATAAGTACACCAATCCAAATCATTCATGGCTCATTACATCAAACAGAAGAGAATCAAAAATGCTACCAGAAGATCGAGCTGGAGCAAGAGGCCAGCCACCACAGGACACTGATCATGTAGAGCTGTTTGCATATAATTAACAAGGCTGTGCATTGTACTAAAAGGACCTTCATCCTTGATAATGTGAAGAATTTGTTCGCAGAATGTCCTCCTGAGGGAAGATGAAAAGAAGTGAACTACCCATCCATTGATGAACACACATGCATTTTCAGGCTTGAACTCGAGACCGAATTTACCTGTTCAATCTGACCAATTCAAAGAAGAAGAGAACAATCTCAAATCGTTCTCCGTCGCTTGCGTTCATGAAGCTATCCAAAATTGGAGCTATCTGAGCTTTTTCAGCTATCATGTTTCTACATTTCCCGTATTCTTGCATGCATCTTGATAAGATTGCTACGCCTGCAATCCGCTCCTCTGCCAATTCAGCTTCTAAACAGCCAGCAATATTTTCAATCACTTTGGTCGAAACAATGGCGTTAGCGATTGAAACGACAATACTTTCTTCACTGCTGCTGAGAATTTGTCCAAGTAAAAGCACAGCAGCTGTCTTGGGCTTCAAACACATGTTAAACATATCTTCTTCTTCCTTCTTTATGACTGTTAAGAGAGCTTCCACCATATCCATCTCTAAAAGACTCATCGTAGATGGTCTTAATAGATATATCAGGACGACAGCCTCCAATAAACCCTTTTTGAATAGAGCCACGATGCATTCTACATCAGATTCAACTCTCGTAAGTGTCTGGATCACAACTTTGTCTCTGGACCCCAATCCTGACAGAAGAAAAACTGTCGTTTTCAACACCTGTGGATCGAGAGAATTGAAAAGAATCTCCACGAATCCATTAATAACTGGAGGTTTTGAAAGCATATTTTGAATATCAACGTTCATGTTAGCTTCCTTCCAGAATTGCTCGATTCGGAGGACTGCCATTTCAGACTCGTTTAAAATTTCTGACATACAAAGATTGGTAATGGCCTGTCGAAGCTCATTCATTGTACTATCCACGGTAGCTTGGTTAACAAAACTGTTTGGCGAAGTTACTGGAGCTATGGCTGCTGGTTTGAAGCTTGGTTCGGTCTTCTGTCTTGGAGTTTCAGATTGGTTAGAGATAAATTCAGGATTCTGCTCTAGCCAACTTGCAACAAGTCTTTTCAGAACATAGTTAGTTTTCGGCAGTTGGGTGCTTTGCAAATCCTGGCGGGTAATCGGACATGTTGTGTTTCCCCTCTCAATCCATTCCTGAATCGCTCTTCTTTCATACGTCTGTCCTGTCTCAAGAGTCACCGGATCATCAAACAAGTGGCTTGTTATCGGACAGACAAAATCCTTAGGCGGTGTATGTTTCCCTGCGCCTGGAAAAGAATCTCTGTCTCCCATTACATGATTTGTAGAACTGATGGTGGCAGGAGAAAACCCGAAAATAAGAACGTTGCCGCACACAACGTAAAGATAACGAGGTTACTTTCAAGAAAATATACCTGCCAGAATCTGCAACAACAAGCTGTTTCTGTTTTCCCTTTTGGCTTTGTCTAGGCTTCAACGATGCCAATTTTCTATTGTTTATCTACAAGACATTGACAAAAACATTTACAGATAAAACAAACCGCATTGTTAAATCAGACAAGACCTGCCAACTAATTTCTTGTTAGCAACGATTACCTCAAGTTCGTATTCAGAGTCCGAAGACGAAGAGTTGGCCATACTGCCATCCAAAGAAGACTCCAATTCAGAATCAGAAACTAGAGTCGGTGAAGGTGTCAATCTCTTGGAGAAATTGATTCTCAGAGTTTCTGGAGATACCCTTCGAGGATATGATGATGGAGGGGACTTGGATCCGGATCTGCTGCCAGTGAAACTAATGAATTCAATTGATCTTTCTCCATCAGCCCATATTGGCTGCAAGAATTAACGAGGAAATTACATGAAATACTAAACTCTAAGCTTGGATCTGTCAAACATTGAATCTTTTTCAATATCATTTTCATTTGGACCTTGATTGTACGATCAGGCATCAATATAATAATAATATATATTAATTTTTATTAAATATTATTCGCATACTAATAATTAATAATATTATTAATTAATTTACGATCTCTATAAATCTGAATCAATAAATTGAAATTATTTTGAATTAAATTAACGCCTCATATTGGGAGCCGACTGGATTACAATCATTGTTGTTTCCTGGAAAATTCCAAAGAGATTGTCCAACTTTTCACGTCAATCCAAGAAGGGATTTTCCAAACGTACCCAGATTATTATATTAGAATGATGAACAACATACTGTTATGGCTGACTCCTTCAAATGCCCAAAATAATTTTCCAAGAAATGGACAGGGGTTGAAATGCATCTCACGGAATCCAAGGCGTCAAGGAAATCAAAGTTTGAGATTTTGCATATCCACCCCATTTAGTGTAATATAAATAACCCACAATATTTAAAGGGGTATTTTCTTCAAATTTTTAATAATTATGCATTTTAAGTATTTTTTTTTATGAATCTAATTTGATCATGTATAACCTATTATTAATATATTAATATGTATTATTTTTATTAAATATTATATATGTATTAATTTTATATTATACTAAAAAATTTTAAATAATTTAGATTTATCATATAAAATTATAAATTTATTAATAATGTAACGATATATATCAATTTTTATTAAATATCATAAACTCATTAGTTTTATATTAATTGATATATAATTATTATTAATTATTAGTATATAAATAATATCTAATACGTAATGAAAATCAAGATGTATTAATATCCTAATAATATATTCATAATGATACTACATATTAATTAATGTAAAATTAATAAATATTTAATATTTAATAAAAATTGTGATGTATCATTTTATTAGATTTATAATTTTATGTGAAAAACCTAAATCATATAATGCCAATAATTAATTCATTTATAAAGTTTTAAAGAATAATAGGGTGAGAAGTGAAAGTTTTAAAGCATATGCAGTATTACGTTATACCGTCCATTCTGCAATCTCAGTTCCTCTGGTTTGATCTTTTCATCCTCTTTGCCATTGCTTTTATCACCATTCCTCGTTTCCTTCAAGATCAACGATGGCGGTGTAATCATTTTACTTTCATCTCCATTCTTTACTATTTCCTTAAAGTATTCTGCAACAGCTCTGCAATTCTCATCAACAACATCTTCGTATCTACTTTCTAGCTCCTTCAACTCCAAGGCTTGCCCTCCGCTCATCTTCGAAAGCAATTTTGAGCTAGGAAGAATAACAGACATATCACAGTCTACATCAGAGTTCATGTTCGTCGAAGAAGAACATGAAGATGATGATGAAATTCTGGATCTTTGATCATTAAACCAATCAAGAACTGGTAAAAGGTGAACTAGAAATAGCTCTTCGAAAATAACAGGAGCTATCTCGGACCGAGCCAATGAAGGGTCTAAACAGAACATGTTTAGAAGACTAATGGAGGCATTGTTGGGTTGCTGCGTGAGGATGTAGATGAGGGAGAGAAGGAAAGAAGAGAAAGGGGTTTCTGGGTATGAGAGGAGGAGGCTTTCTGCTAGGCGGAGAGAGGAGGAATGAGCAGAAGGATTTTTCGTGGCGGAAATGGCTTTTTCAAGAGTTTCCAAAGCTAGTTGTAAGGGTTTATGCGATATGGTTTTGTTTGAAGAAGAAGAAGAAGAAGTTCTACTGCGAAGAACTGAGAAGAGATGGTGGCGGAGGTCAGGCCGTGAGATAACTTCAGAGAGGAAAGTATGGGTTTGGTGGTGAATTCGGGAAGATGATGTGGCCCCTGCGGCGGTGGTCATGGCGCCGGTGGTCATGGAGCAGGATTCAGTGGTTTGAACTCAAGTATATGGAAGCAAAGACATGAACTTAATTAGATATTAACGTTCAGTTGCTTTGCAAAATATAAGGGACGGCGGTTGTAAAGATGAAATGACTAATTTAACCTCAACCTAATGTGCTGCCGGTTAGACTAAGAAGCTAGGCATAAATGATAAATAGGAGAAACACAAAGGAGCTGCTTGTAATTTTACTTGGCTTTGAAATTTGGCGCAAAGGGTAGACTTAAACGGAGAAAGAAAGCCAAAAAGAATGGGTCCTCGCTGCCGCCCTTGCCGGCATTGATTATATCCAGCTTGACACCCACTTCATATTTCCACTAATCACACCATTTTTCATTGAACTTTCTTTATCATTAATCGATTTGACTAAATTTTCTGTTAATTAAGCTTTAATTACTTTATAATAATCAAGAATTTAGCTGACAGATGAAAAGAATCTGATAATATTCCATTTTATTCGTGTAATCATTCACTAATAATTGTCAAAATTATTACATGATTTAGCAAACAATGAGGAGATGAACACAAGTAAAGCATCAACGGCATTTTGAGCTGCTAAAGAGGCAAAGATGTCAGCTTCATTAGAGACAGCAGAACCCCCACCTGCCAAGTCTGACAAGGCCCTGATAGCAATGAAAGGGATCTTCTGCTGGCGACAGATCAGGGCTACCCCTGCACTTTCCATGTCAATTGGAGTTGCATTGAATTTAGAATTCAGGAATTCTCTGTAACCTTTGTTATCCACGAAGATATTGGCGCTAACCCCATTCTTCACCCTCACCACTACGGGTGTTCTTGGCAAGCAAGTTGAATTTACACAACCTTCTAGCTTCAATCCCTGGAATTCAACAACACATGTTTTGGATCAATTCCAAGGTCAATGAGCTTGATAGATTATCGAAAGCTACACAGATGGAAGAAAACCTGAATTTTCTTTGCAATCCTGAAGTAATGTTTGTCGACAGGAATCCAGAAGGCGTGTTCTCTGACTTCAGGAATTCCATTTATTGGAAAAATCTCTTCAGGTTGGTACCAAACATTGTTTAAAATGTTATCTACTGATTGTTTGGTGTCAGAATTGTTGTTGAAATCAGAAAAATGAAGAAACCCTATTTCCCTTGTGTAGTCTCCATTAGATTCCAAAGGGAGTTCATCGTCAGGCCCGTCTCCATACCTCTGCTCAAGTCAAGTAAAATCAACAAACTTTCCATGGCAGAATTCCTCGGAAAAATTCTTCAGTAGCAAACTTTTACCTGCCAATTCCACAGGCCAGTGTGAGCCCAGTATTGAGGAATGGTCACATCTCCGATTTGAAGGGAAGGATTTGCATTTCCTGCAATTCCATAATGAACAACACCATTCACCTTGAACAGACTTAGCAGTAATTGTGTGGTTACACCTGCATTTAGCTATTTAAAAACAACAGTTAGAAGAACAATTGCCAGATATCAAACAGACAAGCAAGAACATGAACATTCAACCTACCATACTCAATCCAGTCATGACAACAATAATCCTGACATCGTCCACCTTCCCTATCCTGAATCTTCTCCCTGTATAACCCAGAAGAGTTAAATCATGCAGGTATTAGCCACAGAAATCCTTTAACTACCTTTTGTGAGAAAAAGAATCAAAAAGAATTTGCCTGAAATGTCCAGGTGGGGAAGCTGAGAATGAGCTACAAAGCTTGGAGATTGAAGAAGAGGATTCATTTCAAAAGCATTTGGCACCACAATTCCTAAGTATGGACCTTCTTCATTAACTCTATCAATCTTCCTCAAAATTACCTGAGAAATTTCTCCATAAGCTCCTCTGCTAATTCCAAGAACTCCCACAAATAAAACTAGAAAACCCACTTTCAGAATTCCCATCATGATCATTTTCTTCCTATAATACCATATAATTTTAGTACCACATTCTTTATATATTTACATATATCTTCATATGAACACATGGATAATGTAAACAAGGAGATGTTTCAGTCAATCAAGAAATCTACCATACCTAACAACGAAAAGTTTGAAGTTGAAGATTCAAGCGGCAGCGCATTTGTTTTAATCTATCATTTCCTTAAACAAGTGAAATTAATCATGTTCAAGTTGGATGAATCTCTTTAGAGGATAAAATGTTATTTATCATTCACTATATATATATATTTGATATATCCGAATTTAACCCGGCAAGTTGGTATGATGGAAAATGGAAAATCAAAGGTGTGGGATATTATTATTGCAAGGAATCTGGAATTGATGCTGGTCAAATTCCATGGATTTCCTCCTTCACGATGTGGATCCTGACAGGATTGGTATGATATAGTATATGTGATGTAATTGGAAATATCTCGTCGACTCTTCAACATGTTAACGTGACTGATAAGCATATGATTTTTAAGCAGTTAAAAGGACAATTTGGAGGGTATATAAATGACAAAAAGAACAATTTGGATTATTAAAATTCAATACTACTAAATCTATTGACTTTTACAAATCTATTGAGAATGATGAAATTTTTTAAAAAATATTGAATATTTTTAAAGAAATTTTAAAAATAATAAAAGTTTGTTTTAAGTTTATTTTAATTTTGGAAATTAAGGAGACGTAATTTTTAAATAACCTAAAATTAATTTTTATCACTTTTAAATTTTATTTTAAAAAATATCAATTTTGATCAAATAAATTTTAAAAATATTAAACATACTTTCCTTCCTGTTTTTATTCTTCTCGTATTTCCCTTTCCTTTTCTTCTTCTTCATTAGAGTTTTCTTTCTTCTTCACTATTTTTTTCATTTCTTTTGTTCTTCCTTTTATTATTTTATTATATGATTTAATTATATTTTTTTCATTTTTTAGTATTTTTTATTAAATCTATTATATTTATTTGATTTTATTTTATGATAAATATTTAAAAATAAATATATACTATATATATTGATAAATAAATATATAATATATATATTGGTAAATATATATATATATGTTATTTATTAATATACATCATGATATATAGTAGTAGATATATTTATACCATATATCTATTTATTTTTATTATATAAAATATTGTATGATATATATTTATTTACCAGTATATACTAGTAAATAAATATATTATAAAAAATAAAATCAATATATATGTGATAAATAATCAGCAAAAAAAAAAGAATAATAAGAGGGAGAAGAAGACCAAGAAGCCTAAAATAAAAAAGAAAGAAGTATCAATAACTTGAAAGAGACAAAAAAGAAATAACAAAAGAAAGAAAAGAAGAACAAGAGGTGGAAGAAAGAATAAAAAAATGAAAGAAAGAAAGACAAAAGAAGAAGCGTGAGAGAAGAAGAAGAACGACATGAAAAGAAAAAGAAGCATGAATATTAAAAAAAAATTAAATAAAACAGTTTTTAAATTATTAAATTTAGTAATTTTATAATTTTTAATAATAAAAATTTATATGGACAGTCAAACTATTATTAAGTTAAATGAGGTATAATAAAAGTAAGTGAAATGAAATTTCCGCTAGTGTATTGGTTTTTTTTAAGTTTGCTAACTGTTTTCTTTTTTTACAAAAATACCAACTTTTATAATATTAATTTATCATGATAAATTGGAAAATATCAAAAGATAATCTCATGAGATTTTCTAAATCAAATAACTTCCTTATCAAACACAA